>JAVLVB010001067.1:2608306-2631529 GCA_032876305.1 Orestias chungarensis | reverse complement strand
ACAAGTACCCCAACCACCACTACAACTACACCCACAACCACAGAATCAACCACAGTCACTGAAACTACATCTGAATCTACAACTGAAACACCAACTTCAACCACTACAACTACTACAACAACAACCACTACAACTACACCCACAACCACAGAATCAACTACAGCCACTGAAACTACATCTGAATCTACAACTGAAACACTACCTACAACACCTTCAACTACCCCAACAACCACTACATCTACACCCACAACCACAGAATCAACTACAGGCACTGAAACTACATCTGAATCTACAATTGAAACACCAACTACAACTACTATAACTACTACAACAACAATCACTACAACCACAGAATCAACTACAGCCACTGAAACTACATCTGAATCTACAACTGAAACACTACCTACAACAACTACAACTACCCCAACAACCACTACAACTACACCCACAACCCCAGAATCCTCTACAGGCACTGAAACTACATCTGAATCTACAACTGAAACAACTACTACAACTACTACAACAACAACAACCACTACAACTACAACCACAGAATCAAGTACAGCCACTGAAACACCTACACCCTATTGTCTGAACTGGGGGAAAAAGGTAAGCATTAATTATTTAAACCTTTTGAATATTTTTCTGGCCACTACAACTGTGAACATATTCTTCTTTTTTGTCATTTTTAATACTGACATACTGCAATGTCTTTCTGTTTCTTTTTCAGCAAAATGAGACCTTTTATTTTTGCAACTGTACCATGGCCAAATGTATTGGAAACAACACTCTTCAAATAGTTCCCTATGAGTGCCCACCTATTAACAACATAACTTGTGCCAATGGGAAAAACCCTGTTCTTGTATATGATGAATATCATTGCTGCCAACATTATGAATGTGACTGTAAGTTGTAGAAATATCCAACCACCAAATATACATAATGATCATTGAAAGTTTGAGTTATTCATGTTATCCATGTAGAAATAGCAACAATTTATCAATAATAGTACTGTGCTCTATATAAATTATCTAGATCTTATTCATATAGTGCATTCCTCAAATGATGGAAACATTATTACGAGACACTTAATGAAAGCCTTAGATAGATATTAAGTAGATTGTTTTACATTAGTGAAGATCCTACTTTTTCTTATCCAGGTTGTCATTATTTTGACTGATAAGTACATGCAAAAAATTAATTTTTATGTGGAACAGATTAATCATTTAAAGTTTTCTATTACTCCAGGTGAATGTGAAGGCTGGGGAGACCCTCATTACATTACATTTGATGGCAAATATTACAGTTACCAGGGAAACTGTACCTATTATTTGATGAAAGAAATTTCACCAAGGCATGGCTTGGAAATTCAGATTGAGAATGTCAATTGTGATCCCACTGAGGATGTTTCCTGTCCTCGATCTGTAATTGTGACATATGGAGCACAAAGTATCAAATTGATCAACCTAAATCTCAACGGACGACCTAATTTAAAGGTAACAAAAGATGAAACCAATTAAAGGGCACCTGCCCAACCTAAATATTTAAAAGTTTTGAAATTTTAGCTATGACATAAACAAAGAACAATAGAACATAACTCATTTTGTAGACTAATACTTGATTTTTTTGTATGTAGACTGTTTACATGTTACTAATAAACAGAAAAACATATTTTTGTAATATATGTTGTTTTGTCATTCATTTTCAGGCTTTTAAAAATGGAGATCAAGTTAGTCTAGAGCTACCTTATTCAGAAGGAGGTGTTAATGTGATGACCACTAACATTAATCTAGTTTTAGAGATCAGTCGTTTAAGAGTCGCTGTTAAATTCGGAAGAACTGGGTTTAGTGTCAACCTTCCATATAAGTACTTTGGAGGAAACACACAGGGTCATTGTGGTAAGAGCTCCCTCTCAATAGACCGTTTGTGTATAACTTTTAATTGGAATAAAATGACGATAGTGTATAATGTATTTTTTTTTTTTATAGGAACTTGCTCCAACAATCAAGTAGATGACTGCAAGTTGCCTGATGGAAAAGAAAGTTGTGTCTTGATGGCTAATACCTTTGTTGTAAAGAAATATAGGGATTATCCTGGCTGCATACAAAAACCTCTTCCTGAACCACCTAAATGCAATTCAGATAATACTGTATGTAATCTTCTGAAGAGCAGGTATTAAGTTCTTTTAATATCTAAACGTTATATATATATATATATATATATATATATATATATATATATATATATATATATATATATATATATTTTTTTTTTTTTTTTTTTGGGAGCATTGGTTTTTGTAATGCAGTTTCATTTTGTTTCCCACTAGTGTGTTTGCTAAATGCCATGCAAAGATCTCTCCAGACAACTTCTACGAAGGATGCATTTTTGATAGCTGTCATGTTCACAACCGGTCAATACAGTGCACAAGTTTGGAGACTTATGCTGCTGCCTGTGCTGAAATTGGGATTTGTATTCACTGGAGGATCAAAACTGATATATGCGGTACTTCTTTTTTTTCCCTCAACATAGATAGGACAAAATAAGAACTACTGAAAGAAAATCTAAAAAGAATGTTGTATTGAAATTTAATTTTAAAAAATGTGTTTGTTTTTTTATTGTTTATCAGCCGCCAGCAGGTGCCCATCAAACAAAATTTATAGTCCTTGTGGACCTGCAGATCAGCCAAGTTGTAAGGACAGGTAAGCTCCAAAACACAAATTATTATATATATATATTTCCTCTGTTACAGACATTATCAAGATCAATTACTCAATCAGATTTTATGTTTGCAACATTTTCACGACATACCAGTTTAAGTGACTTTGGTTGTACTGATAAATTCATAGCCTCAAATCATTAGTTTGGATTGGAATTGGATTAACAGTTATCATGTCTTAAGAACAATTATTTTTAATAAACAACTTTTAAGGTTTGATTATATTGCTGAGTTGGTGTGAAATGTAAACAGTCTTCCTTTGTTCAAGTAAAGCATAAATAGCAATTCTATTAAGCATAATAATGTTTTTTATGTTTGAATCTTGCAGTTCTAAAGATCCATTTATGAACTTCACTACTGAGGGCTGCTTTTGTCCTAAAGGAATGAAACTCTTCAGCAAACAGTCAGACATATGTGTTAGTACTTGCGGTAAGTATTTAACAGTAACAGTTTCATTCTCAAAAGGGTATTATGCAAAATTGAATCAAAATTGACGAAAAATTGAATCATGAGTAATACAGGGTTTCCTAAACACTTGCTTCTCCATTGCGCCTCGTATTTACCCACAGCTCTGACTTTAAGTCCCCAACAGAGCTATCACCCTCACAGCTAAAACCCTCCCCCACACAACTCCACCAGACCAGCAGCAATTAGCAAACACCTGCTGGGACTGTACAACAGTATCCTTAGTTACCATTAGCTTTAAAAAATACATCACTAATAAGAACAGTTGTAAACAACATCAGTGGACTGCACCGAGAAGCAGTGTTGTGATGAACTGATTAAGAGGGAGAGTCACAGTTTGTGAGTATCTTAGACAGACAGTAGGCTTGCTTAACCTATCGTTTGGATGCCCCTCCTCATTTAAAGATATCTGAGATACTCTTTTCTTTTATTACATTTTCAATTTTCTGCGTGAGAGTATTTTCTCTGGTTTTTGAAACATAAACAATGTTTATGAGGAATGTTACATGAAGCACTAGTGTGTATTTTTGCTCATTTCAATTAAACTGCAAAGGATAAACCTTAAGTTCACTGAGGGTAGTCTTCCTCTTTTAGGTTTGTAGACAATTAGACAATTATTAAGTTCAAATGAATTAAATCAAATTAAGAAGTATATGGGTTTTATTTTTCTTAGCTGTTTGGCAAAATTATCAGTGAATAGAGAGAATAAAATAATTACGTTTACACCATGTTTTAACAGGCTGTCTTGATCCTGATGGAACACCCCGTGAGGTGAGACAAACCTAATTTTCCTCCAGTTGTTTGCTAAGACATTTAAGTCACACTTGTTTTCATTCTTTTAGTTCAACGAGACATTTGAATACAAATGTCAAAACTGTGTTTGCGATGAGTCCACCAAAACTGTGATCTGCCGGCCAAAGACATGCAAAGCTCCAACAGAACGAAAATGCACCGATCCAGGATACGTTCTTGTCAATCAAACCGATCCGTTAGATCCCTGCTGCACGATCCATGTTTGCCGTAAGACATCTAATAACAATGCTGATTGTCTTTTTGCTCCCGGCTACATATGAAACTTGTGCTTGAGTTCCTCATCTTTATCTACACAGAATGTCAGATTAACGCTTGTCCGGACTTCAACACAACCTGTCAAGTTGGTTATAGGCCAAACATAAGAGTTCCTGAGGGAAAATGCTGTCCAGAACTTGAATGTGGTAAGTCAATTAAATTAGTTTATCCCCCATGAGGCCAAATGGATAAAGAATTTAAATTATACTTATTTTTAATAATTTTTAACTCTCTTTACTAGAACGTAAAAAAGTGTGCGTGCTAAATGATGCTGAATACAAGGTGAGGTATAGAAATGTTGATGAAGTAAATATTTTTTGAATAAAATGCATTCAAACAATCCGTTTATGTGGATTTGTCAGCCTGGGTCTACAGTTGGTGTTGACAAGTGTAAGATTTGCTCCTGTCGTGAAAACTCGTCTGCTAACGGTCGAATGGAAATGCAGTGTACATCTGAACACTGTGATAAAGAATGCAGACAGGTGAGGAAACAAATACAATTCTTAGACTTGAATCATACACAGTGTCACATGTATATTAATATAGATCCACAGCTCACATAGGAGAATTGGTTGACATCATAACGATTAGTTTATAAATGAGTTTAAGGATCAATATAGTATTTTTTTACATGTAAATGTCCAATAATATGATGTGCAGCTGTAAACAAAGCAAAGGGTTGCCATAAGAAATGCCAGTGGATGACAAGTAAAAAAAAAAATAGATACAATAGTTGAAAGTCTCTGCTCAGTTTCGGAAAATCAGATAACCTAATCTTACGGTAAATGCAATGTAATACTTAATTTTGAAACTGTTTGGTAGTAAGTCTTGTAAGTATGGTTGGTCATATTGTATTTTTCAGTTGCAAAGCTTACGTTTGCCAAAAGAATGTATATCTAAGCATATTTAACTGTTAAAATTGCCAAATCAGTGTCAGCACCTTTACCAAAGCCATCTACATCAAGCAATGAAAAAAGGAAATGATTTCACTTCAGGAACAAATGTATCATCACATGTATTCTGAAGTATGTACTGCCTTTTTACATTTTCACCTGTTATAACCCTAAAGTTTCATGTATGTCATGGTAATCTATGTGATAGACCATGAACATGTTGCACATAATTGTGATTTTTTTACAGAATATACCAAAAATTGTGAAATGAATTTAAGTACATTTTAGAGCGAAAATCATTAGAACCAATGAACAGATGTGTCCCGTTAAATGTCAAAAAGTGAAAGAGTGTAACTCAATTGAAAATCTACCAGGGAATGCTTGTCCTCCTACAATAATAGACCAGGCAAGGAATGCATTTACAGAGAAGCATTAAAATGGCCGCTTTGGATAACAGCACAAAGGGGTAAAATCTACTGTCAACTACTCAGGAGGCAAATCTACCGGGGTGGCATTAGATGGTAATTGCCACTCTAAAACCCCTGCCACCACCCCAGCTAGCAACTAAATAATAAAGAAATAGCAATGGCAAACTTGGCCTTTAGAACATGATGTTCTTTTTTACCATTTATATTGAACGCAAGAGACTGTCTGCTAAATCTGCAGTAGTTTTGTTGGACCTTTAAAATTATTATAGTTGTCGCATTGAACAGTTGTGACATGTTCAAATTACTGTTGTGACATGAAAAATTGAATCCAGCAGAAAGACATAAATACAAACAAATACAATCTAACTAACTCAAGCAATTTATCTTGTTTCTTAAGTTATTTATATTCAAACAGATTATATATATAATAATTTCTAATCAGGGAGGATTGGTTTGGAGGCCTAAATAAATAAATAAGTAGTTAGCTTTAGTTTAGTACCCTGTTTCAGAATAACATTTGTTATAACTAAAAGTATGTGTTCTCAGCTTGGTCATGTTTATTCTTCAAGAGTTGCAACTTCTTGCAAAAATCTGTCTCTCTTTTTGTCTTTATATTGATTTATTCATTTTGATGGGTAATTTACATTTTCAACTTTCCTGTCTGTCCCCCTAGAAACACATAGAAAATGCCTAGACCACAATAGGGAAGAAAGGAGGACACATCTGCTAATTGTAAATGGAAAAAACAGAAAAATCAATTTTGATCACAGTCAGTATTGTCATTACAGTTCTTAGTAATATTTGTTTTCCGTGATGAAATAAGCCACACCTCACCTAGTAAGGCTGGCATCTGAAACAAAGGTGGTTCTGTAAAGCTTTAATTCAATTAAATCCAAAAAGAATTTAATAATCCCAAAGGGAAATTAAGGAAGGCAAAGCTACACAAAAATGCAGGGTAAATAGTCAAAATTAAAAAAGTAATCCTGAATTTCATGTCAGAAATATCAGTTTTGTGCTAATCTGCTGTATTACGCCAAAGTAGAACACTTTGACATTTGTGGATGTAGGATTAAAAAAAACAAAGTTCAATCTGTTAGAGAACATTTGCAATAAATGCTTTTACAAGTGAATGTGTGGAATTGTGTTTTTCTTAGGGATTTGCATATGAAGAAGCCCGCCCAGATGAGTGCTGTGGGAGGTGTGTACAGACACGCTGTGTTGTCAACAACAATGGCACTGAGAAAATCTTGCGGGTAAATTGAGTCCTCTCTGTTTATTTGACAAATTTCTGTAAATCTAAAACACCTTAGTGCATTACTATCTGTGTGGTAACAGGACGGAGCTACCTGGTCACCACCTGAAAATACATGCGAAACAATGACTTGTGTTAAGAGTGGTGAGATGTATTCAGTCATTAAATCACACATCATTTGTCCACCATTCCAAGAGAGCAACTGTCAAAATGTAAGTGCCTGGTTTAATACATGAATCTGAATTGTGTGAGATATGAAGAAAAGTTGAAAACTTTTTATTGTTTTGGTATTTCTTTACAGGACACAATTCAGACTGCAGCAAATGGTTGTTGTAAAATCTGTAAGTAGTACTTTCTCTTTTTATCTTTTAAAATTAAAGATATTAAAATAAGCAAACCCAATTGACACTTTTCTTTATCACATTTTAAAAGGTGTGGCAAAAGAGAAGGCCTGCAGATTGGTATCCCAGAGAGCGCAAATCGACAACAATGGATGTAAGGCCAAGATGGAAATGCCATCCTGTGAAGGATCGTGCGACACTTTCACCAAGTAAGAATAACATCACATTTAGTTTGTCTTCCTCTGGAAATTCTCCAAACCACGAAATTATCCGATGGGAGTTTCTGAATGCGCCAATATCTGCCAATTTTCTTTTCAGGTACTCTGAAGCAGCAGCCGCTATGGAACATTCCTGCTCCTGTTGTAAAGAGAAACGCGCCAGCAATCGCACCGTTGACCTGGCGTGCGAAAATGGTGGGAAGGTCGCCTTCACTTATTTGCATGTGGAGGAGTGCAGCTGTGGCCACACAGAGTGCACCGCACCCGTGGGACAGCATGTTCGCAGGAAGCGACGCTTCACACTGCAGTAACAAAGTCCTCACACATTTGGGAACCACTTAAAGAATTATAATTTTGAATTAACTGTAACTAATCACAAAATCTCTAATAAGGTGTAAAATACTTTTTGGAGTTCATTTATCAGCTGATTAAAACGATGCAACTAATTTAAGCCTCCTGTCTTTATTTCTTTTTTTGCTTGTGCCATTTAATCCTTACTAAGTATACACTCACCGCGCACTTTATTAGGTACACCTGTCCAACTGTTCATTAACACAAATTCCTAATTAGACAATCACATGGCAGGAACTCACATGGCATTTAGGCATGTAGACATGGTCAAGACGATCTGCTACAGTTCAAACTGAGCATCAGAACGGGGAAGAAAGATGATTTAAGTTACTTTAAACCTGGCATGGTTGTTGGTGCCAGGCGGGCTGCCCTGAATATTTCAAAAACTGCTAATCTACTGGGATTTTCCACACACTACCATGTCTATGGTTTACAAAAAATGGTCAGAAAAAGAGAAAATATCCACTGACCGGCAGTTCTATGGGGAAAAAAAACCTTGTTGCCAGAGGTCAGAGGAGAATGGTCCGACTGGTTGGAGCTGATAAAAAGGCAACAGTAACTCAAATCACCACTCATTACAACCAAAGTATGCAGATGAGAATCTCTGAACGCACAACACTTCCAACCTTGAGACAGATTGGCTACAAAAGCAGAAGAACACACCGGGTGGCACTCCTATCAGGTAAAAACAGGAAACTGAGGCTACAGTTTGCACAGGCTCACAGAAACTGCACATCAGAGGAATGGAAAAACGTTTCCTAGTCTGATGAGTCTCGATTTCTGCTGCCATATTCGGATGGTAGGGTCAGAATTTGGCGTCAACAACATGAAAGCATGGATCCATCCTGCCTTGTATCAACGGTTCAGGCTAGTGGTAGTGGTGTAATGGGGTGGGGGACATTTTCTTGGCCCTATTGGGCCCCTTAGGACCAATTGAGCATCTTTACAACGCCACAGCCTACCTGCGTATTGTTGCTGATCATGTCCATCCCTTCATGACCATCTTCTGATGCCATCTTCTGATGGCTACTTCTCTCAGGATAACGCGCCATGTCATAAAGCTGAAATCATCTCAGACTGGTTTCTGGAACACAACAATGAGTTCACTGTACTCAAATAACCTCCACAGTCACCAGATCTCAATTCAAATATAGCACCTTTGGATTGTGGAGGAACGGGAGATTCACAGATGTACAGCCACTAAATCTGCAGCAACACCAGCAATGAAAATATGGACCAAACTCTGAAGCATGTTTCCAGTTTCCAGTACCTTGTTGAATCTATGCCATGAAGGATTAAGGCAGTTCCGAAGGCAAAAGCGGGTCCAAACCGGTACTAGCAAGGTGTTTCTAATAAAGTGGCCGGTGAATGTATATTGATGATAATCATGTTTGAATATTTACACCTTCTGAATAATAATTACTTGACTTTTGTGAACAATAAAGAAATTATATTTTATTATTATATTAAAGATATACATTGATGACATCTGACTCCGTATTCCTTCAGTCATCAAACTTAGTTTATTAATATCTCTACTAGTTTTACAGTTAATGAGATAAACTGACACATTTTATGACCATTAGTGGCAAAAAAAGGGAAAAAGGAAACTCCAGTAGAACAGAGTAAACACGAATGATTAAAAACAACTCTATTGGTCAATAACCACATGACGGACTGTAATAACTCAGGCTCTTTATGTACTCAAGCAGTTTAAAGGATTACAAATCGTACTATACCCAACAAAATATCGCGAAATTGACAAACAAAATCAATTTCAGTTGTTTATTCTCTTCCAGTTGTCTACTGTTACTGGTTACTTTTGGTTAAAATGATATTTTTAGCATGGTTAATTGCGACTTCCATTGGCTTTGTTATTGTAGGGAGATTTAATAATTTTTGTGTATTTGCTTTTCTAACTCAAGTTGTTTTGATAATCTCATTTAAAATTTTTGTCTTTATCATTTATTTAAATGCAGGAAGTCTTGGAAGTCATTTAGTTAAAATCAAGGTAGTCATGCTTCTTTACTGTAAATAAAAACACAGTTTTTTGCTTACTTTAAAAAATGTCATTATTCTTCACAAGATCCCAAACTTTCGAAGTCGCATTGGCAATCGAATCCTTAAATATCGCATGAATCAGAGCATTCAGCTTGTGTAGGTGTCCTCAAAACAACTTTTTAAATATTTTCTGTGGAATTTATAGTTCAACTAACATCTGAAGAGAAATGCATGAAAAATAATTTACCTGTTTTAATAAATCTTTCTTATGTAATCAGGTAATGGGTTGCAAGCATTCTTCCTTGACTGCTCCATGACCATAAAGCCATTCTTATTTGTATCTGTACCCCTAACAGGTTTCTAACACATGTTTCTAACCACTTTAAATCTTCCTAGTGGAGGTGTTGGTTTGATGCTGAAATCAGAAACTGACATTTTGATAACTCAAGGAATACCTTCAAGTATTGGTGCTAGTATAGATGTGGAAACTTCTCATTTTCCTGCCTAATTAAGTGTCTTAATTAAGTAAATAGTGGGATTAATAGTTTATATACCAAACTCTATGTTTCTTGCAGTTTGTTCCCTCATGACTAGTTCCATAAAGAGGCAAAAATGAAAAACTAATCATTTTTATGTTAAGCTTTTCCATCTTTGTTACATCATGTTTATTCACAATGATAAAGGAAAACATAAGATTCTCGATCAAATGTATTAGTTTTCTTCTAGTTGTTGCTCACAACTGAATTCAGCTGTAGCCAAGGAATGCTAACATACCGACTACCTCATCCAGGACAGGATTACTAATGATAAACAGACTCATGAAGCTGTTGTTTTAAGCATTAATAATATAGAAGCCAAGCTGATACAGAAGCATTCGTTGGTCTGTGTCTTTCAAAACAGCTACGTAGATTCAATGTTCTTGCATTCTGACTTGCATTATTTTCTTTGTTTATTTATATTGTAATATGAAATATGAGCTCCAGTATTGCAAGTTCCGCCAGAAAAATTTGAAGTGTTGTTTGTATAGAGCGTATTTTCAACCAACGAAACAGTACATCTTAGTTTTAGAACTTAAATCTCTGTCTCATCTGTAGGAATAATAGTTCAGCCAAAACTAATATGTTTTTTAAATTCACATCTATTTTTAAAAATGAAAATAAAAAAAGACTATTATTCCCAAGGGTAAAATAAATATTATATCTTATATTTTCCAACTTTCTTGAGGATTACAATGCTGATACAACTTGACACCAATGACATCCCATACTATATTTCTTCAACCAACAGCAACAGAAGACTTTGCATTGTTAATACTTGTAATGTTAAGGGTTTAATTGTCATTGGTTGTTATATAGGAGCTAGAGTAGGAGTTAAGGTTAGTTGTTATGCCCTAAATGTGTAAATTACTGTTTTAAACCCAATTAGCTTTTATACCATAAAGAATAAGTTGTCAGGGATTGTGTTGTTTAGTTTTAGAGTTTGTTGTTAATGTCGTTCTTGCTTTTACTATTTCATTTGAGCTCAATATTTAACGCTTATGGATGTTTACTTAACTGTGGCATGTTAAGACTCAGGAAACCTGGATGTTCAAGGGTAAAGTTATCGTGCTAAAACCATGGCAAATGTTTGATCATCGTTATAACTTGTAGATTTACTCTAAGCTGGTTCACTCAAGTTTTTATTTGCTTTGGAGGTACAACCTACAACCCGAAATAGTTTGGTTTATAACTACAGGTATGCTCTGAAAAAGTATTGTTAAGGCAGAACCATAAACCAATGCTTCGTTACACAAATAAAGACCAAATATTAGTAACTCTATTACTGTTTAATGGGTGTGATATTCATGGAAGCCAAAGTTGCTAAGGTTGACACCCAGAATCTTGTTGACCCCTCCTAAACTGTAAACACCAGACACATATATAATATGACACATTTGATGTGCACTAGTTGTCTCCAATATCCAACACAGGACAGGGACAACTGAAGGACCATGAGAGAAGTCAGGATCCTTCCAGGATGGGTAATTCCATGGCTCGTCCTAAACCTTGGACTATCTGCAGCCTCCTCTGGTATGTAAATTAATAGGACCTGATGGGTACTACACCTGCCTGTGGCCTCAGAAAAGTAATCTGATATTAATTTATGTTTTTGTGCAGATGTGAAATTATTTTTTTTCCTCTTTTTTGCAGTGATGGTCCAAAAAGTATCAAAAATGGACGTGAGAAACGGTGATTAGTGCTATAAATACAATAATGAGATTACAATAAAATATGGTTCTTCGATTCAGCCATCCATTGGCTTTACCCCCTTATCCTTACAGGCTTGTTGGGTGCTGTTTCCTATCCAAATATGACTGTTTTATAGAAAAACAAATTGTGCTCTTCAAACCTCTGTATAATCAAAATTTTATTTATCAAAAACAGAAGTTAGAGACCTCCACATCAACCAGTTCTGCAGCACATGGGGGAATTTCCATTTCAAGACCTTTGATGGGGATTTCTTCCACCTTCCCTCCAGCTGTAACTATATCCTTACATACCAGTGTAAGGGGAGTTATGAGAGTTTCAATATTCAGCTCCAGCGACAGGAGGAGGATGGGGTAAATACCATCAAGAGAATTCTGATGAAACTGGATGGGGTTGTACTGGAGATAGCCAACACTTCCTTTATGGTCATGGATAAACCGTAAGTCAGTTTTGTCTATGTTTTACTCTGTCAGTTTTTTGGTTCTTCTAAAGGTCTTACCTGTGGATTATGTTTTATCAAGCTGTATTTGTTTATTGTTTTTTCTAGTGTCTCCATACCATTTAGTCAGGGTGGTATTTCAATTGAGAAAACCATGTCCTACATAAAAGTTGTGGCTAAGTTGGGCCTGATTTTAATGTGGAATCAGAAGGACTCCCTCTGGGTAAGCATTGTTTGCTGTTAAACACTATATAAAACCAGGGTGAATTAAATTATGTAAGCTTTTAAATGTAAATCACTTCATTTATCTCGTGCTTCCAAGAAATACAGTCTCAAGACAAAATGCAACACTGTTTGAATTCATGCCCAGTGATATAGAATCCAAATTGTTCCAAGTCAACCCAGTTAACTTACACACAATCTAATTATGGAGCCAGATTCAACTCCAGTTCTATAACATTAGTTGGATTTTATTTAAATGACAACACATTTTCAATTAGTACATTTTTAAAATGCCCCCGTAATGAAACAATAAATAGAAAAATTGATAGGAATTAGTAGAATTCTGTAAAACTTTATTCTGAAATTTATATTTCAAGTAAAAAAACACATTTATAATATTAAACTCAAAACTTGAATCTGTAAAAAATAAAAGAATAACTTTTGGAGAACAGAGCAGCCATTAGAGGTCAATAGATTAACATTAAATAAACATTTTAAAATGAAAAAGAAAACTATTAAAATGCATTTTAATAGACATTTATTTTACTTTGTTTTACTTAAACATTCTTAATCATGAAAAATTTATTCAAAGCCTTTTTAGTTTCAACACAACTAAATTAACAGTTCAACAAACTACTGCTGAATGACATTACATCTGTTAAGTATTAGAGAATGTTTGAACTTCTGTTTTGTAAATGTTTGTTCTTTAGACATTTATTTAATTTAGCTGAACACTAAAAGAAAGCCAGTTATAGCAAAATAACAAACAAAGGTGAAACTAGGTATAAACACAAGAGTAAAAGATTCCCTCTGAGCATCTCAACTTTGCATGTGTTTAAGGTGGAGCTGGATGCCAAATTCAGAAATCAAACGTGTGGCCTGTGCGGTGACTTCAATGAAATCCAGCTTTATAACGAGTTCATCGAGTCCGGTAAATACAGACCTTTAACTTCAAATACATGGTCACACATGTCCAGAAGATTAATCAATCTTCTGAACACAGGAACCTCCATAACTCCTGATGAATACGCGGCAAAATGGAAAGCTGATAGTCCCTCTGAAACGTGTAAAGTTGGCTTTTCTCAGCCTGCACAGAACTGTTTAGAACAGGTATTTTGTTTTCCAAATGCCATCTGTTAAACCCGTTTTTGATCCAATCTTTCATTCAATTAATGCATATTACCCTTGAACCTTTAGACAGACCACTGCGAGAACCTGATAAGGTCACCAGCATTCGCAAGCTGTCGCAAGTTAATCGACACAAAGTCGTTCATCAAAGCCTGCTTGAAAGACCTGTGCTACTGCAACAGCAACGACAGCTCATGCTTGTGTGCAACTGTGTCCGAATTCTCTCGTCAGTGTGCCCATGCAGGCGGACATCCTCAGCAATGGAAGACAAAACAACTGTGTGGTGAGAGTATAAAATGTTTTCAGATGTACATATCTCTACTACAGCCACGTCAGAAACATACATTTCAATAAAAATGTATTTGTTTTGTGTAGAAAAAAAATGCCCCTTCAACATGGAATATAAGGAGTGTGGTAGTCCCTGCACGGATTCCTGCAGATTCCGGCAGAAAAGTCAGCTGTGTGAAGAGCATTGCATCGACGGATGCTTCTGTCCCCCTGGTTGGTTACACAATTAATACTATATTAATCTATAATTAAACTTTTTATTATTTTTATGGTGAGACGCACAAACATTGACACTAGTAGGTTGTTCTTGTTATTTATTCTCTAGACATAGATTGTCAAGTGAGCTGTCAGCAATATCTAAGCCTTAACTGGTGTATTGACTTTGTTAAGTACACAATAGTACTCTGAGTGTTTACAAAATGTCAATGAGCAGACTTCTTTCATGTTCTCATGTGTAGCATGCTGACTTGTTGCAAACAGTTGTTGGACAACACCCAGACTGGAAAGATAATCACGACTACAACCACAGTAGAAAAACAATTTTTAATTTGATCATGAATCCTTATGAAATCTACCACGCTAGAAGTAATAACAAGCCATTTGATTTTATCCTAAATATTCTAAAGGTTTTCTAAGGGAAACAGACCAACATTACCAGCCAACTAACAGTCCATCCTCTTAGGACTTCCCATTAAATCTTTATTTTTAGTTTGTAGTGCATTTTATAATGCTGCCTATATTAATGCCAGAAAAGTTGTAATTGTAGATAAGTAATGTCCTATTAGCACAAAGCCGTTTCCAGACCAATTTAACAGAGCAAATAAAACACTTAAATGAATTTGCTTTGTCTTCCAGAGACTGCAGCAATGAATTTGAAACTGCAATTGCAAACATTTATTACTATTCCGTACTTTTTAAACTGTAAAAAGCCTTTTGTAAAAATGTCTGATTTTTATTATTTAGCTCAAAAGTGTTTGGAAAAACATTGGTTTGAAGAGCAGTCTTACAAAGCATCTGTTTTTAATCACTTTCACATTAGCCAAAACCATCAATGTTTCTTACCTTGCCTGATTAAGAATGTCACTCCCAAACTCTCTAGCTTCCCAGAGAGTTGGAAGTGACAGAATAAGGTCTGGCTGATTCTTTCTCTCTCCGTCTCTTTCTGGCTGAAATGAGCTTCGGTAAACATAGAATTAGCCTGGGGACATTGTGAGGTAGAATACTGATACAACAGAGTTTTACCAGGCATAGGCAAGGACATTTCTGGAAAAATACGTCTTTTAATTATTTACGGATCAAAAACAAATGTAACAGCAAATTCAAACACTGGGAATTATCCCAAGAAATTATACCAATTTTTAAGTGACTGTACAAGGCACAGAAGATATAGCATTTACTACTGTTTTCCGATTATGTTCTGCCTGGCAGTGCATTCCTCCCTTTATCACTGTTACACAAAGCATTTTAAACCATTAAAAAAAAAAAATATTTGTTTAGTGTATTAAAAATAATCTTAAAAGCAGAACGATAAACGCAACACTCCCACATACATATCACTTACAGGATTTCAGTTACGCAGCATTGATCAGTTGTGGTTTAAGTATTAGTGTTATAATATTTGAAAATAACTACTAACTCCTATCTGCCCCAAGGAACTATCTTTGATGATATCTCACAAAGTGGATGTGTTCATGTTGAGGAGTGTCCATGTTTCCACGATCAGCAAATTTACAAAACTGGGGAATCAGTTCAGATGGCATGTAAAAATTGGTAAAATATATATATATATATACATATATATTTTAAAATATTTTAGCATCCTGCAATTTCTGTTTCCGAGATGGCATATTCCGTGACTTGCCAACACAATTTAACCCGCTGTCTTTTTGCAGCACTTGCTCAAAGGGCAAATGGAGCTGTATAGATATAAACTGTCCCGCCATCTGCTCCATCAGAGGAGGCTCTCACTTCTCCACCTATGATGACAAGACCTATAACTTCCATGGAAGATGTTCTTATCTTTTGTCCATGGTATTGCAATATAAATAAAGAACTGAAATAAAATGACAATAATTAAATTGACACCGGACAATAATTTTATATCTAAATGTTTCTTTTTTCCTCCTTGTGGCTTTTCAGGATCAAAGCCATGCATTTGCTGTGTCGGGTGAATTCAACAAATGTGAAAGAACAGATCAATCAACTTGTCTGTCTGCTGTCACTCTGTCTCAAAATCAAACGGTAAAATGTTTATGGCATACACACACATATACATAAATATAAATGCATCTGTATATATATACACACATAAATATATACTAAGTTGTGTTTTTTCATAGACAATTGAAGTTAAAGACAGCAATGAAGTCTTATACAACAAACAGGTCTTTGAACTTCCTCTTTTCTTGGGTGAGTAGCAGTTTTTATTAGCGGGTCTTTATCAGAGAAAATGCAGCATACATTTGTTTTGTTTGAAGGTTTAAATATTTTAGATGCTGTACATTTTTCTTCCCTTTGCAGATGACATTAAAATCTACCGCCCCTCTACATTCTTTATCATCATCCATACTAGTTTTGGGCTTGATCTTGAAATTCAGCTTGTACCAATTATGCAGCTCTACATCAGAGCAGATGTCTCGTTGAAGACAAGTCTCAATGGTATTTTTTTCCTTAAAGAGTTTCAAGTTTGGATAAAAAACTTTTAGTCAGACACCAAGCTTAAGTGCTGTCTTTATGTAGGTCTTTGTGGAAATTTCAATGACGACTCAGAGGATGACTTCTTAACTACAAGTGGACTACTTGAAAGAACACCGGTGGCATTTGCCAACACGTGGCGGAACAAACCAATGTGTCCAGATGTGAAGACTGAACTTGTGGATCCCTGCACGTTAAGCATTGACAAAGGTAATTTATTTTTCATGATAAATTTTCCATATTTAATTATATATATTATTATATTAAAACTGCTCTACCAACACATTTTTTTTCTTTTGCAGAAAAATATGCAAAAACCTGGTGCGCCCTTCTATCAGACACACAGGGGATTTTTGAACCTTGCCATTCTAAAATAGACCCAGAAGAATATAAAACTGTAAGCATGTACATCTTTTTGTCAACATCATTACATATAAATATATATATAATTTTTCTTTGTTTTTACTCTTGATTTTCTGCAACTTGTAATGTTTCATCTAGTCTGTTCTCATTTATCTTTACAGTCTTGCATTTATGACACGTGTGCCTGTGAAAACAGCGAGGACTGCATGTGTGCCGCCTTGTCCTCATATGTCCTTGCATGTGCTGCTGAGGGTGTATTCCTAGAAGGGTGGAGAGAAGATATCTGCAGTATGTTTTAGCTAAAGAAATCTGACAGAAAAAGCATAGTCTAAGTACAGGAGTGAGGCACCTGATGTTCCTTTGTTGGCTTTTTTTAACAGACAAATACACAACGAACTGCCCCTCTACTTTTGTGTACAAATACAACATGACAAGCTGCGGTCGCACTTGCCGCTCACTGAGTCAGTCGGACTTGACATGTGAGATTGAGGTTACCCCCGTTGATGGCTGTGGCTGTGCTAGAGGAACCTATTTAAATGAGAGAGGAGCGTGTGTATCAGCTTCAGAGTGCTCCTGTCATGCAGGAAGTACAGTGATACAGCCTGGGGAGAAGGCCAATGTCCAAGGACAAACGTGGTAAGGACTTTTGTGTGTACGTTAGAGGCATACCAATATATCTGGAACAAAAGACACTTAGATGCATGGTATTAGGTTGATGAGACAAGATTATAGAAATATTTTGTTTTAGGATTAAAGCAAAGCTTTCTCAAATCTCATACTGGCTTTTGAATAATCTGAAATAGGTGTAAATTATTCCAGTCCAGGTTTGACCTGTTCCTATATTGCAGTTTTATACTAATTTAATTTTCAGGTGATCTAACTGCTGAGAAAATCCTTACATTTTGTATTGTCAGAAATTGGTGTTTATAAACCCTAAACTGTTTTGAAGCACTGGTCCCCATCTGCCATTACTTAGAGCCCTCTTCTTGCACTAACGGATATCTGAATGTTACAACACCGTAATGATTGTTATGTCAGACTCAGACGTTGATTAGTACCCTTGTGTGATGCAAACATGAAAGTGAATCCCAAAAATGACCATTTATTAATTTATTCTTTTTAAATGTATTTGTAATTTAGTTGTTTTGTTTTCTTAAAAAAATGATATTCAACTTGTTTTGCCATGGTTCTGAGCTTTCAGCTTTAAGAAAATAATTGTGAAAATGTCTATTTTTTGTTTCTTTATTTTATCATCCAAGCTTATCTTGGATGATACCAAGATACAACAAATTTCCTGCCACATAATGTAAATAAAATGTGCTAAAAAAAACAATATTTAATTCATGATGTTCCATTTGGTTGCATATTTTTGATTACATTTATTTACATTTGATTTTATCTCAATACACACTTTTATTCAGCAGATATATGTCTATAATAAGTATGTTATACAGACAAAGTTTATCATCATGAATTGTTTTTATTTGATATTAGTGTGATATATTACATATAATGAGAGTCTTTATGGCTAAAAGCACAGTTGCAAGTATTTTGAACTTGAAGTGATCAAATGAGGTCCAAACAAACAGTTATCTGTTTCTGAGATGCTCATATTCCTTAAACATTATTCATATTTTACCTGCAACTCTATCATTGTTTCATTATTTCTACTGAGTATCCCAAATGTTGCCATACAGCATATATAGCAGAGGCTATTTTAATGAAAATCTTGCAACAAGAAGTCTTTTATCACTTTGTGAACAATACAGATTATCTAAAACAATTTCCTTTTAATGCTCTAAAATAAGACATGAACATAGATCCAAGAAGCACTCGAGTTAAAAATAACACCTTCATCTCTGAGGTCTCTATAGCTTACACTTGCTTCCGCTGAGAAATGTGTACACAGAAAATAACATCATACTGTTTGCAATTTTAATATCAACTGTGGCAGCTGACTGTACCTGTTTGCTCAAATTAAACTGAGTTATTGTTATATTTTGAATGTTTGAGAGACACACAAACATGAAACACTTCTAATTTTGTTCATTTTCTTTTTTTTAACAGCCACTGTCGTGCTGGAAAATTAAATTGCAGTGGCGAACAAATGACTAAGTGTAAGTAGAAGGATCAGTATAAATAACAGAATGCTGTATATTGTTGTTTTACTTAACAATTTTTTACTGTTATTAGCCTGTGCCAAGCCTCAGGTTTTCTTCAACTGCTCCAAGTCAGGTGAAAAAGGATCAGAGTGTCAAAAGAGCTGCAACACACTGGATTCTGAATGTGTAAGGCTGAGGCTGGTACTTCCAAATAACGAAGACCTGCATGTTTAAGCGAGTAAATAACGTACTATAAATGAACATATTGCACAGGTGAGTTCACAGTGTGTCCCAGGCTGCGTGTGTCCTGATGGTATGCTGTTAGATGGGAACGGAGGCTGTGTGGAGGAGCAAAACTGTCCCTGCCCTCATAATGGAAAATATTATAATCCAGGAGATAAAATCAAAGTGGATTGTAATAATTGGTGAGATTATTAATTTGCACCTTTAACAATTTGTAGATTATTACACATTTCACCCCATATGTTCCCTACCGACTTTTAACTTTACATATTGACTCAAATCCAAAGCACATGCGAGAACCGGAAATGGCATTGCACGGAAAATGACTGTGGTGGGACCTGCACTATATATGGAGAGGGGCATTACATCACTTTTGATAAAAAGGAATTTGCCTTTAAGGGGGGTTGTGGCTACATCTTCTCTCAGGTATATTTTGTTGCAAGTTTCTTTACCTTTGTGTCTAGTTACGTTGTGTTAAACTGACATTGAATATTGTTGCAGGATTACTGTGAGGACGATCTGAATGGAACCTTCAGGGTTCGGACTGAAAACATCAAATGTATTGGAAGTGACAACATTTGCTCCACTACTATCAAGCTCTACTTAGGGGTATGTATATATGAAGAAACACATCTTTCATGCAAAAACAAATGTATTTGCCCTTTGATCAGTACTTGTATGTAAGAAAATTTGTAATAATACCAAACCATGTTTCATTTTCAAAATGATGTAAAATGTTCAGACTACAGGCAGCTAAACACAAAACGTTTGTTTTTTGTTTTTTTGTAACTAATGTGTAACAGTTGGGTAAAATACACTTTCCTATGGAAATTTAAACTTCTCACAAGATACTTATAAAACTAAAATAGCCCAAAAAGCTATTATTAAAAAGAATCACATTATAAAATGTTTTTTTCTAAAGAGCTTTGTGAAAAAAGTACCTGACTTTAGGCTAAAGCTCACTAGCTGTCAAGACGGTGGTTGTCTCTACATTCAGCCAAGACCACATTCCTTGGTTGTGTCACCCCATCAAACTTTTAGAGGATTTAACGACTTGCCCTGTGAGATTTTAGGCACTAATTATTGTTTGATTTATGCTTTTTTTAATGTATTTATTTTAGAGCAAAGAAATTGTTCTGTCAGATGAAAGTGTCACTGTTATCAGTCAAGGCAAAGGGGTTGACATACCCTTTAAAGTCCACACTATGGGTATTTATATTGTCATTGAGGCCAGCAATGGCCTTCTTCTCACCTGGAATAAGAAAACAACGATCATGATCAAACTCAGCTCCGCATTCAAGGTGAGGGAATCTAAAGGTTGTTGAACACATATTTAGATACTTTCTCAAATTTGGATTTGAGCATGCTTTTGTTTTATGGCAGGGCAAAGTCTGTGGCCTGTGTGGAAACTATGATGGCACTGTTAAGAATGATTTCACCACCAGAAGCAAAGAAATTGTAGTTAATCCAACAGTGTTTGGAAACAGCTGGAAACTGTCACCTACCTGCCTAGATGCGAACACAACACAAAACCCCTGTGCTCTGTACTCTCACAGACGTGCATGGGCAGAAAAACACTGCAGTATTATTAAAAGTACAGTGTTTTCTGCCTGCCACGACAAGGTAAGAAAAACTAAAGGTGTCCAACCTTAATGTTTTATGTCATTAAATGTTCTATTATAACCAAATAGAGTATTGACTTGTTCATTTTCTATCTGTTTACTATATTTTTTTAAATAAAAAAAGGTGGAGCCAAGCCAGTACTATGATGCTTGTGTAACAGACACATGTGCCTGCAATACGGGAGGAGATTGTGAGTGTTTCTGCTCAGCTGTAGGAGCATATGCAGCAGTATGCAATGAGGCTGGAGCCTGTGTAAAATGGAGAACTCCCACCATCTGCCGTAAGTTGCAATTTGATTTCTGAAAAAGCATAAAATAAATTATCTGACTTTTTTGCCGTCTTTTTTTCCATGGAATTTGAAAAAAGCTTTTATAACTTCAACCTTAAACCAAAAACTGCATTAAAACAAAGAATTGTCATGTCATTGAGTGTTTAGTTATATAGCATGTACTCGTTATAACATACAAACACAACATATTAAGCTCTCTTCTCTCATCTTTTATCAGCTCTGTTCTGTGACTATTACAACCCTGATGGCGAGTGCGAGTGGCACTATGCTCCGTGTGGAAAATCATGCATGAAGACATGCAGGAATCCTTCCGGAGAATGCTACAACAAACTTCCACCACTGGAAGGTGAGAATGAAAGCTTTCAATGACCAATGTAATTTTTATTAAGAAATCTTTTTCCAACCAGACTTGTGTGCAGCTTCCTTGGTTATTAGCAAAAAGAAGTCCCATCCCATATAACATGTGTTCCCCTTCTGTAACCCGTAATGGTTTAGCTGTTCTGTGCTGGATTTTTCTTGCTGCAAGTCAAAATGTATTTAGTGCTACAAAAAAAAGCAAATCTTTTGTTTCATTATTTCCATCCACATGCAGGGTCAATATTTTTGGCTGATCACTTAGAAACACAGAGCAACTATGCAGATAAAGTGTTATCAGAAAAAGACAAAAGATATGGCTAAACATTCTCTTTACACTTTTTTTAATAATTATTTACTAATACTTTTTAAGGCTGCTATCCCACATGCCCACTCAAGCAACCTTATTTTGATGAAGTTACCATGAAGTGTGTTTCTGAAAACGAGTGTGGCTGCTATACCGAAAATGGAAACCATTACAATGAAGGAGACTCAATTCTAACAAGTGACCCTTGTAACGTGTGGTAGGATACTGTCAAATCTATAAATTTAGCTATATTTAAAAACGTATATCTAAAACTTATTATATTTGTTTACACGTTTGTTTTCCCTTCGTTACAGTGTCTGCTCTTCAACAATGTCAAAGTGTACATATGATGTGAAAAGTAAGACATATAAGTAGAAATAGTTATCATTTTTAAAGCAACAATAGTGAAGAAAAAAATGTAACCTGGAAATTTATATTTTTCATGCCATGCTTTACTTTTGCAGATTGCAAATGTGTCTATAACAACAAAATCTACAAATATGGAGAAACAATCTATGACACACATGATGGAGATGGAACTTGCATCACTGGTGTTTGTGGAGAAAATGGAACTATTACAAGAACAATGAGACCTTGCATTTCAACAACTCCATATCACAGTGCATCAACAACATACTTTACATTTACCACAACCGGTACTTATATTACTATTTAGGACTGCTATCTAATACACTACAGCAGATTTCCTTTCAAAGCAATTGATTAAAGGTGGAAAAATGTTTCTTTGATTAATCTAAGGCGTCTTGTTTCTTCGCAGAAAGCACAACAAAACAGCCTGTTTCTACAACTACGCCTATTCCAACTGTAACAACTCAGGCTGTGACAACAATTCTGACATTCTCAACTCCCCGAGTTTCAAAAACCGGATCCACTGAAACTATTCCTACTACTCCTACTACTACACCTGAAATATCTGAAACATCAATAACATCCACAACTTCATACATTGAAACAACTACCCCAACAACAACAACTACAACAGTCACTACAAAACCCACAACCACATCAACAACTACTGAAAAAACAACTTCTCCCACTGAAACGACTACTACTACAACACCTGAAATATCTACATCAACAGCATCTACAACTTCACACACAGAAACACCAACACCTAGTGATTGCTATATTTGCAAGTGGTCTAATTGGATTAACAATCATTACCCTA
>JAVLVB010001067.1:2570584-2608206 GCA_032876305.1 Orestias chungarensis | reverse complement strand
CACTACAAAACCCACAACCACATCAACAATCACTGGAAAATCTACAACAATTCATGTAGAAACACCAGCCCCAACAACAGTTACCACAACAACAGTACCCACCACAATACCTACAGAAAAATCCACAACAACTTATATAGAAACACCTACCCCAACAACTGAGACCGAGAAACCCACAACCACAACAGTCACTACAAAAGTCACAACCACATCAACAATCACTGGAAAATCTACAACAATTCATGTAGAAACACCAGCCCCAACAACTGTTACCACAACAACAGTACCCACCACAATACCTACAGAAAAATCCACAACAACTTATATAGAAACACCTACCCCAACAACTGAGACCGAGAAACCCACAACCACAACAGTCACTACAACACCCACTACCACATCAACAATCACTGAAAAATCTACAACAATTCATGTAGAAACACCAGCCACAACAACAGTTACCACAACAGTACCCACCACAATACCTACAGAAAAATCCACAACAACTTATATAGAAACACCTACCCCAACAACTGAGACCGAGAAACCCACAACAACAGTCACTACAAAACCCACAACCACATCAACAATCACTGGAAAATCTACAACAATTCATGTAGAAACACCAGCCCCAACAACTGTTACCACAACAACAGTATCCACCCCAATACCAACCGAAAAATCCACAAGGCCTCATAAAGAGACCTATCACACAACAACTGAAACTGAAAAACCCACGACAGGCGGTACAACGATAGAGAGGCACACTTTTGAAAGTACTACTTCTAAATTTGGCAAAACAACTTTGTGCTTCTGCAAATACATAAATCAGACTTTCTCTCCTGGTAAGTACATACTTTTACCATTAGTCATTATTGTTATATTTAATGTCTATTTTTATGGATTATATAAACATTTAAGACTTGTAAAAAGATTTAATTGTGACTTGTAAGAGGTTTTTACACTTTAATCCAGTTTTACTCATGTACTGGTTAGCAGGAAAAGACCACTGGTTCATTTTACCTTCATTCTTTTGGATAATCTTAAACTGGAAATGATTGTTGTTACTAACAATTATATTTATTATTCTCTGACATTATTTATTATTTTGTTTACTCCGTAATACAGGTAGCTTGATATACAACGAGACAGATCAAGGAGGGTGGTGTTTCACAGCACGCTGCAATTTGACATGTAGTGTTGAAAAACATGTCAAACCATGTCATATAACGACTCCATATACCACAACAACGACTGAAACAACAACCACAACAACAACTGCAACAACAACGATAACAACACCAACTGTGACAGACTGTTTATTTCTCACTCCACCGAGAAAGGTAATCAACCTAAGACACTGTCACTACTTAAAGTAGTTCTTAATTAAAGATAGCTACGTAACTCCGGCAGTTTCATGCGAAGCAGCTAAATATTCATAGAACTTGCAAAACATAAATAAAAAATTGTGCTTTAACATTCAAAAAAAGTGTCTATGTTCTTATAATCAACTTAAAAATTGTAAAAAATAAATAAAATCAAATTAAATTAAAAAATCAGTAAACAAATAAAAAATGTTCATAATGTGAAACTGCCAAAAAAAGAACAGTATTACAATTTGTTTAGATTCTATAGCATTGAGCCATTGTGAGTTGGGCAGTTTTAATTTACTTTTGCTTCTTGTCAAAATATTGTATTCTTGGCTATATGCTACGTGATGCTTACATCCTTACACAGACAGAATGATTTACCATACACGATTATAGCTTGCCTTATACAATGCTTTATTTTATCAAAAGCAACCACATTAATCGTATTAAAGTTGATATTCTTTGGTATCTGGATTTTAAAATTTTATTGCATGCAAGCAGCAAGTTTAAATATGAAGGCAATGGTTGTACACCACTAAAAGTATTACTTTGTTTTTCAGGATGGTGAATCATGGAGTTTAGAAAAATGCACTAAAAGCAAGTGCGAGAAAGGCAAAGTGATCACAGAACATGTACCATGTAAACCAACACCATTGCTCGTTTGTGACAATGGTAACACACCAGTTAGGGTTTACGATGATGGAGGCTGTTGTTTTCACTATGAGTGCAAATGTGAGTGTAATAAACGGTTTTTAAACAGACACATGTCTTAAGTCCATTGCTTATTTAATCATTTATTTATTTTTGGCTGCTAAATACATAGTTTAATGTAAAACATTTTTCCGCAGGTTCTTGTTCTGGCTGGGGTGATCCTCATTACAACACATTTGATGGCCAATATTACAGTTTCCAGAAGAACTGCACATATGTTTTGGTCAAGGAGATAGACCCTAGATACAACTTAACAATTCTAATCGACAATGAAAACTGTGATCCCTCTGGAACTGTGACGTGCCCCAAAGCTTTAATCGTATATTACAAAAACTATAAAGTCAAACTTACACAGAACAGAATCCCAAAAACTGAGAACCTGGTATGTATGGGTACAAATATCCTAACTTTCTCCAGATGTGTTTGTACTACTCCAATGTAACCATCTATGTTCTTTTCTTTTTTTTATTTGTCATGCATGTTTAGGTTTTCATTGACGACAAGAAAGTAACCCCAACCTACTCAAATAAAGACTTCATTATTACAAATGGAGCAATCGAGCTGGTTCTAAACATCCCAAACATTGAAACCATTGTTAAATTTAGTGGGCTTTTTTACAGGATTGACTTGCCTTTTTCACTTTTCCACCACAACACAGAAGGACAATGTGGTAAGCCCACCTTTATAGTCTGTAACAAAATAAAAATTTTGTAGTGACACAGACCATATAAATAGATCACATATGAGTGCACTGTTTACTTTAAAAGACATATAACATTATTTACAATAGATCAACCTGGGTATAAATATATGATACTGAAATCAGAGAGAGCACGAGTCAGTTTAACCATAAACGTCCCTGGCCTTCACACACTACTGTTGGATATTATAATATTAGGATTTTGAGGAAAACCTTTGGAAAGAATGATCCCATGTCTGTTCATTTCCTTTATTTTAATTTTCTTAAGTTATTTTAAAAAACAGATTAATGGGAATATTAACTTTCCAAACATCTCAAAGCAACCTATAATGAATACCTTTTAAGAGCCTGGGGAAAACCCCTAGAACAAAACAAACATACCCGAAATTCAGTAGATATAGTAAGTCTACACAGCCATACAAGTTTTTATGTTTTACAAAAGATCTGGCCATTAAGCATTCAGCTCTTTTTTCACCTTTAATGTAACATTTATTCTGTATTCTTCTGAAAAAAAAACATTTGATAGTAAAAAATTAAACACAATCATTTATGAAAGAATCTCGGAAAAAGACAAAAACGTACATTATATTTTCAATATATAGCCATTTAACATTCTCATTACAAAACTTAGTAAACTTTTCTGTTTGTGGGTTTGTCATGTATTTATTATATATGATTCTTTTATTTTAACAAGGTTACTGCGACAACAACAAAACTAATGACTGCAGGTTACCAAATGGTAAAATCCATCCATTGTGCTCTGAGATGGCTTATAACTGGAAGGTAACGGATATACTTAAACCCTATTGTGAGAACCCACCACCTCGTCCACCTTCAACCCCACGTCCACCCCTACCTCCACCACCATGCAAACCTACCTTATGTGAAATTATAAAACACGAGTAAGAACTCACAAAATAAGTTGAAACATGTAAAATCCTTTTTATGTTGGTCTGCATTAATGTGTTTTACTTATGTTTTTGCGAAAAGGATGTTCAAGAATTGCCATGAAAAAATTGCACCGGATCCATTTTATGAAGCTTGTAAATTTGATGTTTGCCACATGCCAAATTCCACGGTGGGTTGTACCAGTCTGGAGGCATATGCCATGATGTGTGCTGAGGTGTCTGTCTGTATAAACTGGAGGAATCTGACCAATGGAAAGTGTGGTAAGCTAACTAATAGAAAGGTTTTTTCTCTAATGAGATTTTGTTGTAACACACTATGCTTTGTTGCAGACTACAAATGTCCACAAAATAAAGTTTACAAGCCTTGCGGACCAAGTATTGTACAAACCTGTAATGCAGGGTAAGGACACTACTTTTCCTGTTTATAATGACAGAGTGTAATACCAGTGACATTTTGTAAGCCAGTTTAACTACTGTCGTGACAACAGTTTATGTTACATAAATCTACAGTTAGCAGTTATACTGTAAAACAGACCAGTTTTATGGACTTTTACGCATGAAACATGAACTACAACAGTCAAATGAATCAATGACACCCCTTAAGTCAAAGAATGGAGTAATGTTTTATGGTTTATAGGTCATATGTTTCCTAATGTAGCCACACAGGTGCAGTGCTGCGCTGCAAATCAATTTTATTTTTCTTGAATAAGTGACATGTTAAATTTGATTATCTAATTGTTTCATACCCAGATTCAATAATAAGCTCAAGCAGCAGTGTACAGGAGAAGAAGCTATTTGCAATGGATTAGCCGAGGGATGTTTCTGCCCTGAGGGGAAGATTTTGTTTGGTCCAGGCTCTGACGTCTGTGTCTCATCCTGTGAGAATATTTTAAGTTCTTTACATGCATAATGTTTGTTTGTTGATTAATATTCAACTAAACAGTTTTTATTGTTTACTTAGGTTGCACTGGACCTGATGGTGAACCTAAAGATGTAAATATTGCCTTACATTGTTTTTTGTTTTTTTTTATAATAAGGGGTATCTGTTGATGAAATGTTATGTATTTTCTGTATAACACAGATTGGCGACAAATGGAAAAGTGCCTGCAAACAGTGCAGTTGTGACAAAGATACTCTCAGTGTTGTGTGTAAGCCTCTAGTGTGCCCAACAAAAGAACCAATAAAGTGCACAGAAGATGGTGAGGTACTAATAAACCGAACTGTTGACTGCTGCCAGGAACTAACATGTGGTAAGTATTAATTAACAAAGGTACATACCTGAAAAATAATATTTCAACACCTGTAAAGGGCTTCTTTGATGCAGTATTTGTTAGCTTATGCTTTTTACATTTAGTTTAAAATGCAATAATTTGAGTAACTTGTGTCTTTATTTATCTTTATGTATATTCTTTTGACACTGTTAGCACTCTATATTTATTTTTGCAATAAGAGGACATATAAAGTGTTGCTTCCACATGAATGGTTGCATTCACATGAATGTGGAAGCAACCAAAGCATTACATTTCATGACTTTGTTGGAGTTATTGAACTTGTAATATGTCATCAAATAAAATGTTGCATTTTTTTACCCAACAGAGTGTGATAAGAACCGCTGTTCAACACCAACAAAAATGTGTGAACCTGGCTTTGAGTTGAAGGTCCAAGTCTCCAATGAAAGCTGCTGTCCCATCTACACCTGTGGTACATGTCTTACCATCACTCGCCATCATTATTAATCACTCCTTTTTTCTTCAATAATTGTTAAAATCATCTTTTAATAAGTAGGAACCGTAATGATCTTACAATTGCCGGGTTCCATGTTCAATTCCAGCTCCAAGTTACCATGTTTCAGTGGTGAAAATGGCTTTGATATAAAGCGTTTTGAGTTATCAGCTTGATTACAAAAGCGTTATTTAAGTTAAGACCATATACCTTTTACCATGGTATAGGTTATTTTATAAAACAATAAACATTTGCACAACCTCATACAGGCCAGACGTTAATTCTATAATCTTAAAAGATAAGATAATGCTGACACTCTAAACATTGTTTTGTTGTTCCAGTCTTGAGTGAATTTAATAAAACATTCTATGTAATGGCTTTGACCTAGTGACTGAGTTGGGAGTGAAACCCTGAAAATAAAGAGGCTAAAATAACTAAAGTCTGATATTGAATTTACCAGAGAGTTGAAAGGAACTGACTTACAACCTGGATAAATGTCTATTTTTTAAGTGAACAAGATCTGGTGTAAACTAAAGTTATCCACTGATATTAATATTTTTTTTACAGTGTAAGTTCAATTTTAGTTTGTTATTGTTTAGTTCAAATGGTGGTCTGCAAAGAATGATGAGTCTCCTGATCTGTTTTCCAACCCAGTAAAAACTAGGTTAAAATGTCCATCCAGGTTAAAGCTACACAACTCCTAGTCAAATGGCAGAAACCCAGCTTCAGCGTGACAATCTTAGCATCAACATAAAATTGTTTCTTGTCTCCCACAGAACCAAAAGGTGTATGCGTCTTCAATGACACAGAGTACAGGGTAGGAACTGTTTGCAGTTTTAAATATACTATACATTGTACATATTCTAAATATCGTTCAAGTTTTAATTGTGTTTTCCACAGCCTGGTACCAACATCTCCAAAAGCCCATGTGATGACTGCCTCTGCACCAATAAACAGGATCCAACGACTAAGCTGAACACAATAGAGTGTTATCAAATAAAATGTTCCATCACCTGTAAAGAGGTAATTAGTTTATTTAATGTCAGATAATATGCATATTCGATGGAAATATATCCCTTGTAAATGTATACATTTCATAAAGTCATAATTCAGAATATATACTAATATATAATAATAGAAAGTAGAGAGGGTGTCTTCCTCATAGACTAAACATTTTTCAGAGCCTCTGCACTAAATGAGCTGCCTCCCATTTTACTTTAAGAAGTTCCAAGAACCTCCAGTAAACCTGCAGTCCGGGAGGACAGTTAGGAACATTTAGAAAAATAAGACCTATCATTTATTATAAAAGAGTGAATATCAGCGGCTCCATACGTAAGAAGGAGAATCTTTAGTTCTAATATGGACAGGCTGTCAATGAAATGAATTGAAAATAGGGATGAATGATCTTTTGTTTTATTTCTCATCAGAGGAGTTTTGATAAGCTAAAGACCTTTAACTCTGACCTGACAGTAAAGAGTTACTGTAGTCTAACCTTAAAGCACTGCAACCTTAAAGGTGTTATTTTGGCAATATTCCAACAGAGAAAGTAGAAATTAATAGAAACCTGTTTAATATTTATCAAAAATGACACCAAGGCTCTTTACTTTACTGAGTAGGACAATTTAATTCAACTCAGATCAAAATATTGACTATGCAGTTTGTTTTTCAGATGAGTTCTGGCTTTTTCTGACAACTTCTGGCTTGTCTGAATCTTAAAGCAATAAGTTTCATCCAAATTTTGATGTCCTTAATACATGTCTGTGGTCTACAAAACTGATTGGATTCATCAGGATTTATGAATAAATATAGTTTCGCAGAGCTCTATTCCATGGGCTCTGATGATTGTACTTAATGAAAGCATGTATATTTATAATAAAAAGAATTAGTGCAAGCACAGAACATTGTGGTACTTCACAGGTAATGAACATATAGCCTTTACTTGAACAAACTAGAATCAGTTTGACAAAACAAAGAAAAACAATCAAAAAACAGTCTAGCTTTTTTTATGGCTACTTATAAGAGAATATTGCCATTATGTCATCTTCATTTACACCCTGGTGTACTTTTACATTGTTTTATTTTTTCACATTATGAAATACAGCTAGAAATTATTCATAATAAATAGACTGAATAACTTTGTGCATTCTTTTGGTAGGGTTATGTGATTGTGGATCAGCCTGGACAATGCTGTGGAACATGCAAACAGGAAAGCTGTATTTTTGATGTACCAGGCTTGGACTCCCCAGTAATTCTTAAGGTACTTAAAGCACAAAACAAACACAGACAAAAGAAAAGTCAAAATTCCCTTGCAAACTAAAGCTGTGTTGTAAATCCTTGTGTAATGACATTAACCGAACTATTCCACACATTTACACAGCCTTCGGAGTCGTATTCACCACCAAACGACAACTGTACCAAATATCATTGCCAGAATGTGAATGGTGATTTAATGGTTTCAAGAAATCAAACTTCATGTCCTCTATTTGATCCAGAAAACTGTGTTCCGGTGAGTACAATTAAAGGCTGTAAAGACAGTTCATATCATAGTTTTGGATTAAGATGATAATGATGATAATGATATCATATTCTAGATACTAAGGGTGTCCTGATGCAGCTATTTCACTTTAGATGTGAGACCAAAATTTTAATCATCAGAATTGTCCCATTGATCTGATACATCATACAGACTTTTAGTTCTTCTGTAGTGTGGAATTTTATAAGCGGCTTGATCAAGTGAAATTACTCACAGAACGATATTTAACTACAATAGTTATGAAAAATGATCCATTTGTTTATAATTAATGGGTTACATAGACGGCAAATATTTATTTATTTAATTTTTTTTAAGAAGATTCTACATTTGAATAAAATGAATTACAAGTGTTACTCAGTTACTGTATACCTCCAATATAGAAATGTGTTGTGACCAGGTTCACTTATGTGTTTCTTTTGTGTTTTTGTATCACAGGGAACTGAAACAAGTGACATGAATGGATGCTGCAGAACCTGTAAGTAAATGCCTATGAAGTAAACTTGCATGGCATTACATGATGTTTTAAGCGATGTTACAATAGAAAAATGGCATATCTAATTAACATATTTCAGAAGTCTATATACAATTATATTTTTGATTTTAAACAACTTTTACGCCTTCCTATTTGTTTTGTAAATGGCATCTAAAGATGCCCAGAGGCTCATCAAATAAAACCCAGAAAAGTAAAAGAGCCATTTTAAGACAAGAGATTTTTTATTTTATTTTATTTTTTCCAGTACAAAGCTGCAAAGTACAACAAGGATGCATTAGACAGTGCGTCATAATTCCCCTGCATCTGAGTGTTTTAAAAACCACTCATTTGTTTATCACAGGTACGCCTCGTTCCAACTGTCAGCTGCAAAGGAACACCACCAAACTGTACACAAAGAACTGTGAGTCAGTTGAACCGGTGGAGGTAACATCATGTGACGGATCCTGCGGCTCATCCTCATCAATGTAAGATTTGTAAAGTGTTTAAGTGAGGAGGAAGCATCTGCTGCTCTGTTGAGCTAAAGATATTTTTCTTTTAAATGAATATGTGGACATGAATGTTAAGCCACTGCTGTCTTTACTCACAGGTACTCAGCCGAGGCCAACAGTCTCATGCATTCATGTGCCTGCTGTCGAGAGACTGCCACCAGCAAGAAAGAAGTGGAGATGAAGTGTCAAGATGGCAGCAAAATCAAACACACGTACATTTCAGTTGACAAGTGTGGCTGCGAAGTCGCTAAGTGTAAAGAGTGGGGCAAACGTTGAAAAGATACATGCCAAAGAGCAAAAAACTTAAAATTCAGCTATTTAAGGGAAATTGAGTAATTGTTTTTGTCTATAAGCAGTGACATGCTAATGCTTTAAAATGCACAGCTCTGTGGTTTAAACTGACCCAACACCATTTAATAAGCAGAGATGTGCTGATCTGAGTATAACGGCTCAAGAGCTTTCTTTTAACTTTTAATGCATATTCGTTATTTAGTAGAAATAACTTGGTATGTCTGGTCTTTCAAACTTTTGTCTTTTGCCTCAATAAATTCTAATTCATCAACAATCTAAGTGTTTTGTTTTTTACTATACTGGATATTTTTCTGAAGGTTGAATACAGGTTCTATAAACTTTAGTGTAAAAACCACATTTCTTCATAAATAATAACCTTACTTATTATAGACTTAGATTGGACTTAGACTTTTACATTATTTATCCCTTGGGAAGACTCCCTCAGGAAATTCAATATTATAATTACTATTTTTCAGTTCATGATTCTTCGTTAAAAATGCATAATATATGAATAAAAATCACCTCACCCTCTTTCATAAAGAATTGAATAAATTTACTTCCAAATGATTCCTTGTTGCTGACTTAATTGTTGCATCATCTTGGGTTATCACAAAATAATCTATTCAGAAATCATTTATAAAATGCATTCAGTTATTTAAAAATCTTTGAACAAACAGTTCCAAACATTAAGTTATACATTATTTTTCCTAATAACATAGTTAGAAGATTGGTTCTAGTATTTAACTGTAGCTAACAGTAAAATAATGAGATGTATGAATTACAAATAGAAGTAGACTCCAAAGGAAAACAATCTTGAACACTTAAACTTACATAGCCTCTCATGACTATTTCATATTTGTGAAAAAAAACTTTTGAAAGATAAAACATGAATATGATGTGATTTGTGATACCAAACTGGCTGTTGGTCAAGCTTGAAATTGAGTGATAATTAGTTTTTAAGGGCCCTTTAAATGACTATATGCAATTAGTTTTTATTTTACGATTTTTAAAATTTTTGGGGGGGTTTTGTTGTTTTATAGAAAGTGCTACTCATCACAATATAATTTTAGTAGGTGCAAAATACCATCTCAGCTTGTGTGGAAACAGGAAGTCTCACTTTTACATAATCCTTAGATGTGCCGTAGGAATTTTGGTTAAAGCAAGCTTGATCTTCATTTTGTGAAGTTAGTAAAGCGGGAAGAGCATCCTGAAATTCAAGTCTTGATACCTAAATAATGTCAAATCTGCAGTGTTGTGAAAACTTTTCTGGTCTTTTTTTATTACTGCTAATCTGTGCATAATTTCCCATTCCTAATGAAGAAGATAAAGGTGTCACAAAACCCAATTATTTAACTTCAAGTGTTGTAATTTCTGCATTAAACACGACTTAATTGTATTTAAGATTATTTGTCTTTCAAACAAACGTAAAACCTCTTTTAAGGAACATGTCACAACATTATTAAAACCTTTCAGAACAGAAACAACAACATCCTGCTGTTCCTCGCTTCAGCCGCTGTGGGGCGCTGTGACGCCATCTTCCTGGCAGACGACGGCGTCCTGCGCGGAACTGTTCTTCGACAGTATTTTATGTGACTCGGATTATTTTCATTGTAACGCATTGTCTGGCAGTCATGTCGACCCGGTGCGGTTCTCTGTTAGAGTAGTTAAACATAACCCTAAAAACTGTTCCGTCTGCTGCTCTGTTAGCCTGGCATCCATATTTTGGAAAATGTCCGTTAGAAGAACGTAACCGTCACAGTATTTGGTTTATTTTACGGTAAAGTAAGTTTGCTGCCGAAATTCAGCCTCAGGCTTTTTTTCCTTCTTCTTCTTCGTCTTCTTCTTCTTCTCTGTTAGCTAACAGCGGTCTAGTTAGCTGCTCTCAGCGAGATTAAACCGTGCATGCAGCGGGGAACATTACGGTTTAAAGGAAGTTATGTGCACAGCCAGGACTGTGGGGCTTGTTGGACGCCGTTTATCTTAAGCGAACAGCGGCGACTGCGTCTGTGAAACCGTCGTGCTTCCGGCATGTCGGTGGTCTCTTTGTGTATTAACAAATCGCACTTTCTAACGGATCTTTACTATCATTATTATTATTATTCGGTTTGTTCTGACTGTCTGTTCTGCCAGCTCTGTTTGGGCCATGGCGTCTCTGTCAGAGGAGGTCCTGCTGGTGGTGAAGAAGGTCCGTCAGAGGAAGCAGGATGGCACCCTCTACCTGATGGCTGAGAGAATAGCCTGGGGGCCAGAAGGCAAGGACCGCTTCACTGTCAGCCACCTGTATTCAGATATCCGCTGTAAGTCTCCGCTTATGCTCCCTGATCAGAAGCAGAGTAATAAAAAAAAACCTTGTGTGTTTGTGCTACTTTTTTAAGACACGCTTTCCTTTTTTTCATGTGCGCAGGTCAGAAGATCAGCCCGGATGGCAAAGCCAAGATTCAACTCCAGCTTGTCCTCCACACCGGAGACGGCACCACATTCCACTTTTCCAATGAGAGCACTGCACTTAAAGACCGAGATGCTGCCAAGGAGCTGCTACAGCAGCTACTGCCAAAGTTCAAGAAGAAGGCCAACAAGGAGCTTGAAGAGAAAAACAGGTAAGAAATTCAAACAGAATCCTTCAGTATTTACCCCTTTAAAATTCAGCAACACTACATTAGATGAGACTTAAATTTTGTTGTTTTAAGATCAAGGAATCAAGGAATTTTTATTTGTCATCACATCACATGTGGTACATGAGGTGGGACGAAATATGCGAGAAATAGGATTTGACTACACAGAATCTACAATATGCGACTTTGGACATAGCAGCAATGAAAATTCGGAGTTCAAATAATATAATAAAATATAAAGAACTATACGAGAAATAGGATTTAACTACACAGAATCTACAATATGGACACAGAATCTACAATATGCGACTTTGGACATAGCAGCAATGAAAATTCGGAGTGCAAATAATATAATAAAATATAAAGAACTATACGAGAAATAGGATTTAACAACACAGAATCTACAATATGGACACAGAATCTACAATATGGGACTTCGGACATAGCAGCAATGAAAATTCGGAGTGCAAGTGACATATTAAGTGACATATTAAGTGACATATTAAGTGACATTTTAAAGTGACATTTTAAAGATAGGATGCCACCGGTTTTTCTCCTTCTTTTTTTTTCCTGTCACCATCATGCTCCAGTAGGGAGAGCTTGAAAGCATTTCAGTCACTGAAATGTGTCGGTGTCCCAATCCAATATTTAAATCAGATATTGGTCCGATATCAACCAAAAATGAACATTCTGATTATATCGACCTACATCTAGCACTCCATTAGCAGCAGTCCGTTTGAGCAAAACTTGTCATTTATTTAATTTAATTGTAAAACTTTCTTTGTTTGAAGAAAATGTAATATATATGTAAAAAAATGGATTGATAATAAATTAATCTATTTTTTAAATAATATTTTGTTAACTTTAGTAGTATTAGTTAATTGTGCCTTTTTGTAACATTTTACACTGCAAAAGAAATGGAAGCCTGCAGGATTCATCAAGATATCGTATCTAGTTGATATCAGTAGCGGGCAATACTGAGGGACTGACATATTAGTATCGTATCGGAAGTAAAAATGTATGGGGACACCCCTTGTTAAATTTGCAAGGCTGTCGATCATCAGAGAGAGTCTAAGAATGTCCATTGATACACTTTTAATTAATCTACCACACTAGATATTGTATCCAAACTGTCCATTGCAACTGTGGTGCTGCGCATCTTGTTATTGCAAGTAAGATTGCAGTTTGATATCTTCTACTGCTTTAAAGCTGAAAAAAATAAATCAAAACTTTTTTCCTCAATAGAACCAGTAAGGCAACACATGCTCAGAAAGATCCTTAAAAGACATAGTTGTCAGTTTAACGGTTTACTGATCTTACTTTACCTATTCCGCGTTATTTCTTTGTGAGATTGATCAAGACTTTGATGCTCGTGTGAGCTCTGATCTGTCTATTATTGTGTTTGTGAATGTTGGATATTTGGGTTTGATGCAGATCAGGGTCACTGAGGACACCTAAACTAAAAACTGCGACTTTATGTAACGAGAATTTTAACATCTGTAGCATTTTTAAGTGATCACGATAGTTTCGTCTGAACTTTTTGATATAGTGGCAACCATAAAATTACATTAACATTTGTAAAATCAGTTTACAAGATTAGACGATTTACACAAAATAGATTACGTCAGATTATTGATTTTAAAGGCAGCCTTACAAAAGCTGTTGTCATGGAAGTTTCATTAGCTTTTAACAGATTATCTCTCCCTTTAGAATAAGTTTGTCCTTAAGCATGGAAGGACATGATGTTTTTCCTGTGTTTATGTTTAAGGTTGTTTATTATAATGTAAGGCCTGCTGTAACGTAAAGATTAGTTCATTCTGTTGTTTTACTAAGCCGTATAAAATGACATGTAGTACCGGGTCAGATAAGCCCAGCACCTTTGTGTGTCAACTCAGCGCTTAACTCTTACTGCTGTTGCTTCTGCAGGATGCTTCAAGAAGATCCTGTGCTATTCCAACTATACAAAGACCTGGTGGTCAGCCAAGTGATCAGTGCCGAGGAATTTTGGGCAAACCGGTTAGGGGGTGTGAGTAATGGGGAACCTGCACCTTACAACAATAAACAGGAAGTTGGAATATCTGGAGCATTTTTAGTGAGTACATCAACTACTTTCTAATCCTGATGGCAGTTTTAGATATTAGGAAACTTCACTTGAATAAGCTTCATGTTTTTGCTTTGCAGGCGGACATCAGACCACAGACTGATGGCTGTAATGGCTTAAGATATAATCTGACGGCAGACATAATTGAGTCCATATTTAGAACATATCCTGCTGGTAAACACATTTCATTCAAATGTACTTACACCTTTTCATATATTGTTTCGTCACGTCATAACCACAAACTTCCATTATTTTTAAGGATTCAAGGATTTTATATGATGAATAGAATCAAAGTAGAGGATAATTAGGATAGGATAATACAAATCTTACAAGTTTAGCATTCATTTTTGATACTCCTCAGTGATTCAGTAGTTGGTACTAGAATGTAGAGAAAAATGTTTTTCTTTCCTCTTTATCGAATACTTCAGTCAGAGGTCTCTGTGAACTGCAATTTTCCCCTGTAGCCCCAGAGTCTCTGATGTATTTAGGAATTTTTAACCTGGCTACTTTAACACGTAAAAACACTTTTATGCATTCAATACTTAGGCTTAGAGTATATGTCCTGCTGAAAGGGGAATAATCTCAAATGTTTTTGCTCCCTCATATCTGTTTTTTTCTAATACCCTTTGTTTATTTTACCCCTCTTCCTATAAACTCCCATCTTTTCCCTGTCCATGCCGAATAACATCATTCCCACTACAGGCTGTTGCCATTATTGTATTTTTTACGACAGATGTGAGAGATTAGATTATAAACAGAGGGACTCTTTTTAAGCCAATTAATTAAAGTGAGGGGCAACAGAGCTTTCAGCCCCGAAAATAAATGCATGTTGCTCTGTTTAGACAATGTCCTTTTATTTTCAATCTTAGGTATTCAACTTATTAACTAATAATTGTATGTTTCCTAACCTGTCTTGCAGTGAAGGAGAAGTATAGTGAAAATGTGCCTCACACACTGACGGAGAAGGAGTTCTGGACCCGCTTTTTCCAGTCTCACTATTTCCACAGAGACCGCATCAGCACCGGATCACAGGATATCTTCTCAGAATGTGCCAAGCAGGATGAGAAAGGTAGCCGTGTTAGACTGTTCACATGGATTGTACAGGTATATTGTTGTATGCGTAAAGTAAAAAATGTGTAATTATAATATTTTGCCGATTTTTGTTTGTATTTTCAGGGTTAAAATCTCTGGTGACCCAAGGTGTAAAGAATCCGCTGGTTGATCTTTTGTCACTGGAGGATAAAACATTAGACGAGGTGAGCAAGGGTATATGTAATAATGAGAGAGAGAGACTTCCTTTGTCTTGATTTGTAACTCTTTTTCTATTTCCACCTTAAACGAATAACTTTTATTGTGATGCAGGGTTATGGAATAAGCAAAACCCTACCCTCAACCTCTAATGCAAACAAGTCTGTGAAAGAGAGCAGTAACTCGGCCATTATAAAGCGATTTAACCATCACAGTGCCATGGTGTTGGCAGCAGGCTCACGCAAGGGGTAAAATAAACATTTACAATAATTCTGCTCTCATGTCATCTCCTTTCTAATAACTTGATGCTCATTTTTAAGAGATGCACCCACCGACCAAGCCAGTGAGACGAGCAGCACAGACGGAAACTCCAGAGATTCTGATCTCTTTCAACCTCCTCTAAAGAAGGTATGATGTCTTTATAGACTTTTAATTTTTTTACCTTAATTTTGCCTCAATTATTGTCATTATGAAACAATTTGTGTTTACTTGGCTATTTTCCAAGGTAAAACTACAACAAGCCATAGAATATGAGGATCTGCAAAGGGAAAACGCTCCTAAAACAGTGGCGTTAAATCTCAAGAAGTCTGACAGGTAAAATCTTTTTGCTCTCTCGTGTTTTTACCCACTTTAAACAAGTTGAATTCACATCTTGATGTAAAAAACGTTAGACTTTTGAAACGGAAAATTTGTAGGACTTCTGGGTGGAAAGCAACTGATTTAGTGACATTTAGTTATTTATTTTTAGATTTAGTCATAAATAATTTTCAAATTTAGTGAGATAACAATTAAAACTCCTGACATTTTAATTTTGGATTTGATTTTGTATGTTTTCTTTTCTTCTTTTTTTTAAGAACCAAACATGAGTATTATATACTCTTGTATTTAAAATAAATGTTGATTATAGACTGTGGTGCATTTGTTACAATTCAGAATATATAAATCTATATTTATCAGAATCCTAGCAATAATTTTGATCTCTTCTCCTTCTTTATAAGATATGCTCATGGTCCTCTTCCACTTCAGTCGCAACAGTATACAACCAGCCAAGACATCATCAACTCTGTCGGATACATCCGGCAGGAGATGGCAAACTATAAACCCAACCTCACTCAGGTTTGTGCTTCATATTTCTGCTCATTTATCAGGCGTTGTTTTGTCTCAACTGTGGAAATCTCTGTCCCACATCTTTACAGGGGGTTTTAACATGTAACCCAAATTTTCTCAAATCCGGTTTTTGCAACAACTACTAACCTCACACACTATCTTCTTTCTGCTTTAACAATGTTGTAATTTAAAAAATATTATTCTTTGCAGAACAGTTGCTTGTCTGATAAACATAAAAAATCTAATTAAACAGCAATCTATGAAAATGTATGTTTTACTTTGTTTGATGGAGACAATTTAACTGTTTCAGGAGCTTCTAAGACACAGAGTCACTCTTCCAAAGTGCATTTTATGAACTACATAAGGAAAAAGCTCACAGTAGGATTTTATTTTAAAAGATATTTCTGAGATTAATCTAATAACAAACGGCATCCAAAAACAATTACTTGTAGTCCAATCAAAAAAAAAAAAAGATAAATTTTGTCATTTATTAAACATGAGATTTGAAACAAATATTAAATATACCGGAGCTGAGAGTTACCCTCTAGATCTAATGTGTAATTTTATCCGCCCCGTGAGATCATTTTATATATATCTTTTTATTAATGCTCCAGCGATATGGAGCGCAGGTAACATAACAACAGATCCCACAATGCACCGCTTCACCCGCCGTGCCAATCGCGCCTCCTTCATTTAGCCTAGCTTGAACTTGTGCGTGTTTAGTAACACATATCTGTGTGAGCAGCTCTCCTCAGTGATGACAAATTTAGACAAACTTGTAATCAAAAAAAAAAAAGATGCCAGGCGTCCATCTTTGATAAAATGACATAAGAAGAAAGAAAACTGAAAGATTTGATTGGTTAACATGTAACCCAAATTTCCCCAAATCCTGTTTCCAGGTTTTGTTATGCGGCATGTTCATATTTTGAATTTGTATAATTCTGACAGGATATATTTTTATTGAGAGCAAAATCTTTTGGGATATTTTAGTAAGTTTACTCTTTATTATTTATTTTTATTATATTTTTATATAAAGTGACATAAAAGTAAAAACATGTTTGTTCTACCGTTTACTTTTGTTCTTAACATGTATAATTTAGGTTGGATATATTTTTTATCGAGAGGATAATACGTAATAAAAGTCCTGCCTGTTTTTTCATATTAATGTTCAAAAAAAGTTACATTCAAAGTTTTAGTGTGTTCAATAGATATTTATCCTGTTTATCAATCGAACTCAAGTATGTTTTGGCCCCCTGAGTTTGACAACCCTGCTCTAGATCGTTTTCAATTACTTGGATATTGAGGATGTTTTAAAGCACTTGAAAAATGCTAAAGTGCACCCCATAAAGCTTCTCTGATTAACAGAATCTGCTTTACTGTACTAATGGTTAGGTGATGTCCAGCCACACAGCAACTTCTGCCATTGCAGCGCTCTCTCCAGGAGGTGTTCTTATGCAACCTGTTGGACAGCAATCCATAAACCGTATGTCTGCGAGAAGGTTTGATTTTCTTTTCAGATTGTTTTACATTTCTCTTTATAATAGTAGTATAACTGGATTTTTGCAGAAATGGTACCCACTGACATTCAAGGAGAGTTGAAGCACCTTTACATTGCTGCTGGGGAGCTATTGAGACACTTTTGGTCCTGTTTTCCTGTAAACACACCCTTTTTAGAGGAAAAGGTAACTTTTATTTGGTGGTTTTATGATTTCTGCTGTATAAGAACTTAGTGTAAATGTAACCTAAAATTGTAAAGATGTAAATGTAACCTAAATTTTTTTTACCGTACAGGTGACAAAAATGAAGACAAACTTGGAGAGATTTCAAATGACCAAGCTTCGCCCGTTTCAGGAGAAAATTCAACGTCAGTACTTGAGTACAAATGTAAGTCACAGATGTATTTTTCAGCACCACAAAGGCTTTTTGTTTTTTTTACACATCAATACCTACAATAAATCTGTCTGATGCTTCCACAGCTAACAGGACACCTGGAGGACATATTTCACACGGCCTATAACAAGTTCCATACTTGGCAAACCCGCAGGATGATGAGAAAAACCTGACCTGGGAGTTGTTCGTCAAAGAGAAGATGACAGAAACTATAAGTTTGGGCGAAAGACTTGGAAAGATCCTCCACACTATTAAAAGACCCAGTGGAACGTAGGTTCATAAGGGCTTTATGGGAATATGGAGGGATGCTGCTGCAGCTGAAAGTGTTCAACAGAGTATAACTGAGTCTCAGTCGCAGATAACTATTAGTTTGTTTTCTTTGTGTTTCCTTAAATGTTGAGAGATCTCTGCTTGTAACGGGGTAAGCAGCAGGACATGGAAAGTGGTGTAAGATGACCAAAATCTAGCCGGACACAATGTTGTGCACAGCGCTAATAAACAGTTCTATGACATGTAAAGAAACGCCATAAGACTGGGGTTAATGTGAAAGTATTAAAGATAAAGCATGAAGGTGCGTAAACGAAGCAATACTGTTAAGGCATTTCACACTTGAGTGCATTAGTGTGTGTGTGTGTGTGTGTCTCAGTGGAAATTGTCACTGGTTTCTAATGTCTGCACTGAAGACAAAATTAAACTGAGGTATTTATGCCATGTCTTCTCCAAACAGTGTTATTCGTTCAGTTTCTTTAGCTGCAGCTTACAATTTTTTTATTTTATTTCAAATGTCATGAGCAGCAACCTAAATTTCAACAATTTCACCCTGCACACAACTGAGCATCAACTCTGCAATGAAGCCCATTATGTGAAACAAAATATCTTATTTGAAACATTATCAGCTTAACATATTAGTTTGGCATGGATAATTAAAAATTGTTTTTTTATTTACTAAAAGTTTTTGCTCGGTTTTTGCCTTATAGCGCCTGCATGTAGTGATATTCTGGCAAATTATAGGCTCATGTGACCCAAAAAGTTGTTTAAGCACAATTTCTGTAGCCTTGTTTGGAAAGTACGCAAAAGAAGTATGGTGGAGTAATCTGAGATTTCACAGGATAAACTGAAGTGGAGAATGGGGAACTAATAATATAACAAAAACAATTCCCTGGAGTCATCACTACGTTTCATGATAGGCAGCACTTTTGGATGAATTTTGGTTAGTGACGACACCAAATCCACTCCTTTATTATATTATATCCTTTATATTTTAATTATTCACACCTCTGTCAGACTTGGGTTTAATGTACTTGGAATATTTGAAACATGTCTCTCCTGACTGAAAGCAATGTTAAAGTTTTGGGTCTGGCCCGATTTGAGATGGCAGAAGAAGCTCTCCAACCTCAGACGCTCCATGAAAGTTGAATCGTTCAAATAAAATGTACATTGTTCAGAAATTGTAACATCAGTCTCATATCTGTGGTATGAAATATTTGTAATTGAATATTATATTAATTTTTAATAAAGAGGAAATCAATCATTTGTATTTTTATAATTTTTTTAAAGGGACATTTACATTTTCAGTCAGGAGTAATTCTGATCTCAATTTAATGCAGTATAAAATTAATCTAGGCATTTTTTGGTTATTATACTTTTTTAAGATTGTATTGTCTATGTTTTATGTGTTTTATCTATTTTGTCTCAGAGTCTGAGATAATTCCAGAGTTCTATCTTGTTTTCCATTGAGCCTGATCCTCTTTGGTTAAACACCTTCACCACACCACAGATTAAAGCATAAACCACCAGACACTGAGCTGAATAACATGGAGGACGGCGGCAGCCCCGGAAGCGTCGACGCATCAGCTGATTAGAGCTCCGACCCCCTCCGGGCACAAGTCAGTGGGTTTAACCGCTGACTTTCTCCACTCACACACTGCAACTCTTTAAACCCGGGGATGTAATTCCAGGCTTTAACGTTGGACTGTCGTTCCGTCCCATTTGGTGAGTTTAGCGAAAACACAACTGCCAGTTGGTTCCAACGGCTGTTTATGCTAGCAGCGGGTCTGCTAGCCCGTCCGTGCAGCCGCCGCACTTTGAAATGAAACCGCAGCGAGTTGACGTTTAACGGTTTGTCGCCGGATAAACTAAATGACATTAAATAGAAAATGTTTGTGGTTTTTATTTACTTTTTTTTTTCGGTAGCATTGTTAGCAGCAGAGCTATCAGACGGGTCTCGTGATACAAATCGCCTGGAATCAATGGCTGAGCCTCAGCTTCACTGACAGGAGCTCAGCTCAGCCGCTTTCACGCCGAGGACGCAGGATTTCATCTCCCAGACTGAACTCCTGATTACTTATTGAGTTTAGAAGCAATACATTATTAGACCTTTTATATTAGACCAAAGAAAACCTTTGATTCTAAGATTGCTCATTCAAAACCAGAACAGCATCAAGTTTTAATTGATTTTGCATTAAGTTATTATTTTATTAACATTTATTGTCTGCTAAACATAATTCAGGTCAGCTAAAACAAAATAAAATGTGTGCATTACACTGATTTCACAAATGTTAAGAAATAAAAGATAAAATATACATTTGTTCTTAATAAACACTCTTTAAAGTTTAAAGTGTGTTGTTGACCTGTAATGGTTGTTTTATCTCCATGTGACCTTCAGGACCACTTATCTGCAAAAACAGAGTTTGTTTGCCTCAATTCAGCTATCCCCCACCTTAGCCTTCTCATTTAGCTGTTAGCAGTTTATTTCAAGCACTTTAAAGGTATGTTAGAAATGTGTTGACCTCCTCTTAATGAACTATAATCATATAACAGCTGAGTGTTAGCAAATACAAGGGCGCTGACTTATGAAACTCTTTTTTTCCACAGCTGTAAGTTTGGCAGGCAGTTTTTTGGTGTTTTGTTTTTAAGCATTTCCGCATGCAATAACTACAATAGTAACTTCCAGACACTGAAGTTGGTCAAAGGTGTAGTTTCACTTCTGCTTCCTGGTGAATTACTCCAAAAACATAAAAGTCAATCCAGGTCATACTTTTACCATGCTGTAGCTGTTTGCTGACAAAATAGTGTCGGCGCTTTAGTGGTTTCAGTCTTTTCATGGTGTAGTTGGGACCAAACTTTAGTGAATATAAAACACAAATGTCTACCAAGATGTAGATTCAACTCTTTTACACATGCTGTTTTCCATTAGACACTAAAATAAAAATCACGGCTGGTCAATTTAGCAGGGCAGGTCCACTAGTGAAAGTCATGTGATATCTCACAGCGTCACATGTCTCCATGTCAGCAAGGACACGTTCTGCCCTGACATGTTTTCTGTTGTTGCTGCTCTCTCCTCACCTAGACTTTGACTCCATTGTTGTTGGTTCTGCAGTGAGGATGCCTCTGGTACCGGTCGTGCCTGAAAATCACAGCCACGTCCTGGCAGAGTTTGACTGCCTCGATCCGCTCCTCTCTGCTCTACGTTTTGACTCTGGCAGGCTCAAGGTAGAATCAGCTATTTTAGTTTAACAAATAATTTCAGTTAAACCAGATACACAGGTATACACAATATCTCCTTCTCAATATCTTTTATAGAGATCTATCTCTTATCTATCTTATCTAATCTATCTATCGATCGATATAGATTGGTAGATTCTTATTTTAAACAGAAATTTGGGCTTAATCATAACTATGTTTAATACCCGCTTAAAGGTTATTTTTAATCTTGACTAATAAGCCTTGTCAAAAGCATATTATGATTTGGTAAACATGAATATATGTTGTTTGGGGTTTGTTCAGATGAGTAAAACGTGTTTATCCTGATATCTTATGGTATTTGTGCAATAACGATACATTAATTATAATAGAAATTATCCTCTTTAGAAACATACCATCCTAAAACTGGTTTCTTTAAGAAATTTCTATCACTAAACTGCACAAAGTAACTGCATTTATTCATATTATTTTATCTATAGTCATTTTAATAGAGCAACAAACAAAAAATCTGTTGTTTTTTTTTTTGAGTTATCATACACGTATTGTTTGTTTTTTTTATTATCTGCATCTACAGTGGAATACATTTTGGGGCACCAGAATTGGCATGATATTAGGAAAAGTTACGTTATACAATAATAAGCATATAACGCTAATTAAGTTATCTTAACGTGACAGTTAAGATGACAACTTACTTTGCGATATTCCACAACAGTTAAATGATTACAATATCACAGTCCTTTGTGATATGTATGTTGCATACACTAATAGGGTGAGAACCACACATTTGCATTCTATTGTGCAGCCACAGTGTGAGAATGTTGTTTTGTTTTTTTAACGATGAATCGTTAATGTGCCTGAGTTGTGTTTCAGTGTACCTGCCTGGCTGTGTCGAGGAAGTGGCTCGCATTGGGAACTTCAGCAGGAGGTCTGCATCTGATTCAGAAGGAGGGCTGGAAACAGAGGCTCCTACTGACTCACAAGGTAGATGTTTTAGCAACAATTTTATCTGCTGACGACTAATACCACTGTATATTTTCTTATCTGTCATAATGTTTGTACACAGATTATTGAGTACAATAAACAGGAATTCATACCAGATACACTGTTAACATTACTACCACAAACTGCCTTGCATTTTAAGTAATAGATTAAGGCAAAGCAAGTAATAATTCTGGTGTTGTGATAAATAGATACATGGTTTTTGGATAACAATCTGGTAATTGCAACCTTGTTGTATTCAGCCCCCTTCGTGCTGATACCCAGAAATAAAACCCTGTGTGGTGTAATATTATCATTCTTAAAGTCTGGTTGCAAAAAAGGATGGCAGCATGAATTGTTTCAATTTCAAAACAACGATTGACCACAAGAGACCTTGTTGAAAATAGGATTTTACTTTAATTTGTGTTTCTACAGTGATGCTGTAAACTACTTGCTACAACAGAGATCGTGACTATATACTCTACGCATTTGCTATAACACCAATGCAGAAAGATATTAACACATTTGGAATATGGTGATCTTGTAAATGTGTTAAATGAAATCAGAAAACTAACTCAGAAATCAAAATATACCATGGTAAAACATAGTGGGAGCCGCATCATGGTGTGATAATACTTTTTATTGAGAAGCTGAAAAGAGTCGATGGGCTTGTGGTAATCCTGGATGAAAAACTGTCTTGGGCTGTAAATGACTTGAGGCTGTGGCAAATCCACACCTTTATAAATTCAGTGTTTTAGGGCCATGCACCTCCATGTGGTTGTATTAATATCACACACATAAGAAAATTTTAAAATCCATGCATCATTCTCCTCCCACTTCAACATTGTGCAGCGTTTTGTGTTGCTCAATCAAATAAAGACCTTTTACCAAAGGAGGGTTGTGTCTTCACTTTGCCTGCTATGAATTATTTCTTTCTCAGGAGGGATCTATCACCCAAGTGGCATGTTGCCCTCATGATGAAGACTTTGTTGCAGTTGCCACAAGGTCAGTGCATTTTCTATGGTTTTATTTTCCTTCCTGTGTTGTGTGAAATTTGTTTCCCTCAGTTTTTAATTCATACTTTTTTTTCGTTCTCTGTATTCTGCATGACTGCCGTGTGGTGACTGCTGTGCAGTCAGGGTGTGGTGGTGGTGTGGGAGCTGCAGCTGGAGCGGCGTGGCCGTCCAGAGCGCGTCAGTGTGTCGTCGGAGCACAGAGGACACAACATCACCTCCCTCTGCTGGGATACAAGCACACTTAGGGTTTTTGTTGGGGACTCTGTAGGCAAAGTCTCCTACTTGCGAGCAGGATCGTCTAAACTAGGCAAGGTATCGATTAAAAAAAATGTAAAAAAAGTTTTATACCTCCAAAAGAAATAAAATATTATGGTGTTATTCATTAGTCATTAAAATCTGCTTTAACTGTGTGGAAGCTGTAAGTTTAATCCTTCAGTTTTTGCTTTAGTGCTCCTGGTTTTCATGAGCTCAGCAAACTAAATATGTTTTGCTCCAACTTTCCATGTAATTCATTGTAAACTCATCTAATATATGCTTTATCCAGGTATGTCTTATCCTTTTCTTGTCTCTAGGGGTCAGCGTTTGTTATCTTTCCCGTTCAGACAGTTACTACTGTTGACTCCAAAGTGGTTCAGCTTGGATATCAAGAGGGGCGCCTCCTAGTGTCTTCTCTCAGTCGTTGCTACCTTTGTGACACAGAGAAGTGAGTAGTTTTGTAACCCCCTATGTCTCGGGGAGGTTTGGAACCATTTAATGAATATAAAACAATAAATATTATGTATATACAGTCACTGAAAATGAGTGGAAATCCACATAGAATTTTTTTATCTACAATTTTTACTCTCTATAGAATCATAGGCAAGGCAAGGCAAGTTTATTTGTATAGCACATTTTCGCGTACAAGACAATTCAAAGTGCTTTACATAGAAAAAAGGAGCAGAAAATGAAACAATAAAATCAGCTTTGAATTTAAAAGAAATAAAATATTATAATAATAATAATAGTAATAATATTCTCAGTTGCTATATGCACAGTTAAATAAGGCTGTTTTCAGCCTGGATTTAAACAACGGCAGAGTTGAAACCTGTCTCAGCTCTTCAGGAAGACTGTTCCAGATTTTAGGAGCATAAAACTGGAATGAAGCCTTCCCTTGTTTGGTCCTGACTCTGGGCATCAGCAGGAGGCCACTACCTGAGGTTCTCAGAGTCCTGGCTGGTTCATATGGCTCTAACATGTCAGATTTGTACTTTGGGGCTAAACCATGAAGAGATTTGTACACAAGCAAGGCTGTTTTAAAGTCTATTCTTTGAGTGACAGGAAGCCAGTGCAGAGACCTGAACACTGGACTATTGTGGTCATATTTCTTGGTTTGGTCAGAACCCGAGCAGCAGCATTCTGGATGTTCTGAAGCTGTCTTAAGGCTCGTTTAGAAAGCCCAGTGAGCAGGCCGTAACAGTAGTCTAACCGGCTAGAGATAAAAGCATGGATAAGTCTTTCTAGGTCAGGTTTAGAGACTATTCATCTGATTCTATGTTTTTAAGATGGTAAAAGGCTGCTGATACTGATTTAATGTGGCTGTTGAAGTTTAGGTCAGAATCGAGTGTTACCCCAAGACTTTTGACCTGATGTTTAGGTTCCAGAGAGAGCGTCAGAAGGTAACTGATGACAGTTTCTCTTTGTTTCTGTGGGCCTCAGACAATGATTTCAGTTTTGTCTGAGTTTAACTGGAGGAAGTTGTTCTGCATCCACAGACTGATCTGTTCAATACAGTGACACAATAAATCAACAGGCCCATGTTATCCTGCTGTCAGCGACACGTAGATCTGAGTGTCATCAGCAAGGTTGTGGTAGGACATATCATGGCTGCGTATTAGCTGCCCCAATGGAAGCATGTACAGATTGAATAAAAGGGGTCCCAGGATCGACCCCTGGGGAACCCTACAGGTCACACCCATTCGGTCAGAGACGCAGTTCCCAATTTGAACAAAGTAACACCTGTCCTCGAGGTAGGACTTGGAACCAGTTTAGAGACATACCAGTGATTCCCACCCAGTTTTTTAACCTCTGCAATTAAATCACATGGTCAACTGTATCAAAGGCGGCGGTCAGGTCCAGCAGAACTAGGACAGAGACTTTGCCTGCATCTGAGTTTAGGCGGATGTCACTTGTCACCTTGATCAGAGCTGTCTCAGTGCTGTGGTGGGGCCTACAAAGAAATTACTTTGACTAGGTTAGTTAAGAATGTTCAATTTGTGGTTTTGAAATTTGCCTTTTTTTAGATTAATTGAAAACTTCAAGAATCTTTCCCTGATTGTAAACTATTCAGTATCAACTCTTCCTTCTGTGATTTATACTCTAAACAGAACAAATACCTGTTGCCCTGCACAGGTTAATAACTCTAGATTTGTTTTTATCTATGTTTTTGTGTGTAGGGAGAAATTCTGGCGTGTGGGAAATAAGGAGCGTGATGGGGAATACGGTGCCTGCTTCTTCCCGCAGAGCAGAGGATTATTGGTAGGACAGCCCCCACTGCTGTACTCCGCGCGGCCAGGATCTCGAATATGGGAGGCCAATTTTAACGGCGAGGTTCTGAGTACTCATCAGTTCAAACAACTGCTCGCCTGCCCCTCACTGCCTTTAATCACTTACAGGTATATTTGTTTTCATGCGTAGTGTTCAAAAAGAAGGCAAGACTATATTTGGTGTTCTGCACCTTCTTTCTGCAGAAATGAGCCAAGTTACAGTCCAGCGCAGAGTGGCCCGCAGGCTCTCGGCTTCTCTAAACTGCTTTATTTTGGGTAAAGTCCAAAAGCTTTTTAGAAAGTTGGTTTGCATCTGAGCTGATGTAATTAATTGAAAACGGTCATTGGACAAACGCTTCATGTATTTTGGCAGAGACCAAAATCTGCTTACCTGGACAGATTCGGCCATTTATGTCTTCACACCTCATAATGGACAAGTCCTGCTGTGGACTGAAGTTAAAGGTAAACCCCAAACTTTGTATGCAGTGATGTTAATTACTTGTGTCATTTTGACATGTGGTTTTTAACGATAATATAAAATACATGTGGAAATTACAATATATTAACATGATTAATATAACGAAACAGAGGACACAAGTTACAAGAACTTCATGCTGAACATTTGTGTTTCTGTGTACTTTCTTCTAAAGGAATCTGTTTGTATTAAACTGTTTTTTTAGATTTGGTTGACGTCGCAGTCCACCGCAGCGAGCTGTTCTGCCTCCACGCCAATGGCCGCCTGTCCCACCTGTCTTTGCTGTCTGCGGAGCGCTGTGTGGAACGTCTCCTGCGTAGGGAGTCTTGGACTCTTGCTGCCACTGTCTGCTGTTTGTTCCAGCACGCAATCACGACAAGCCGGGTAAGGCGAACGGCGAATGACCTCTGTGTGGAGTGTAACTTTCTTATATATTTGTAATGTAAAGCTTCAATTTTTAACTGTTGAAAAACACTCGTGGGAAAACTAAAATGTTCTTATCTAAGTAATTAACTTCATGTATGTAAACATTTCAATAACAAGGAGTTCATTTCATCCAGATAAAATTTGATTCAGTGAGTAAACCAGGACATGTTATCAGCATTACTTGGAGCTAAGGTTTATTAATTAATCAGGGGCCGTTTTAATATAAATTATTCTTCATATTCAATTTAGGCCAGGAAGTCTGTTCCCATCGATCGCCTGGAACACCTGAAGTCTCAGCTCAGTTTCAGCTCGCAGTCGGAGCTGATTAACCAGCTGGAGGAAGTTATCCTGAAGCTGGAACCGCTGGACTCTGCGTCTAGCAGCCGCAGAAGCAGCATCTCTTCTCATGTAATAACAGATCAAAATTTAATTCCGGTTGATTTTATAATTCTTATTCATTGTTTTTTTGGATTATTTGATGCGGTTGGCTTTATCTAACAAGTCAAAACGTCTTTTTTTCTAAACTTTCCCACATTAGATACTAAAAACTCCCCTAAATGTTTTATTGTATTACCTTTTTGCCACTAGACATTCATTGAACACACAAAATGAATCGTGTATATGTGAACAGATTTTTGTTCATTAATTTATTGGATATTAATGTGAAGTCTAATCCGTCGTTATCTAGGAGAGTTTTAACGTCCTGGACTGTGGGATCTACCGAGTGATTAGCCGTAGAGGAAGCCAGTCGGATGAAGAGACGGCTTCCCTCACAAACCAGTCCGTCACGGAGGAGGAGCGACTCAAAGAGTTCAGCTTTGTCCAGGAGGAGGACCAGGTGGATCTGGGTAAGAAGTGGGTTTTAGGCTCTTACATCTGGTAGTAATCAGTGTTTTTAGGAATCATTATTCACATTTGCTTAAGAGTTTTCTTATACTTTGGGGTGTAGTGTAAAATTTTGTGATTAAAAGTTGATTTTTGTTACAAAATTTTTGTGTGTTGTATTTATTTGGTATGCTTTTGTTTAAATCACATAAAAATATAAATATCCAGACTGATTTAAATCCATAAATCTAAAGTAATGGGATCAGTATCCTACTACAGTTACATTAACATCAGGAAGCTTGATACTATTTTTAAATCCATGTATAAATACTAAAAATGTGATCCTATTTCACTTTGTCTTGTTTCTATATTTACTTTACTTACTGTTCTCTCTTTTTTCTGTCCCCTCTGTTAATAAAATATGTAATTTGGGTGAATGTCTGAAGCAGGAGGGCGCCTCTTTTCTGCCTCTGATAATAGTGCTTAAAAAGATTGAAGTTATTTTCAGTTTAACACTCACAGCTATTCCACGAAATGAAACAAAGCTTTTGCTAAAACAATCAGAAATTGGGATTTGTCCTGCAAAATGTAACAATGCAAATTGACTGAAAATAACTTGACTCTTAATTAGTTTGTGCTTCCTAAATTTGTTGTAAACAAAGCAAAAATAATCACAAGATAGCCTGATTAATGCTAAGATGCTAACCTAAAATGTTTCATCTTTTCCATTGCATCTCAAATTTGTCGCCATTTTTGTTCCGTTTTTGTTTTTGTTTGTTTGTTTTTTTCTGTTTTCTGCGGTATTTGATTTCATCCGTCTGCAATCTTCCTCCACTTGCATTGTGTCCACTGCCTCTCATCATTCCCCTCCAGCACTCCATCCATCTGTGTTTTTCCTCCCATTCCTGCCCCCATCTTCACTCAGATCCACAGAGCGGTGAGCGCGTGGAGGCCGATCGACCTGACCCAGGCATGCAGTTCCACCTGCCGCTCTCATTTCGCCCCAAACCCCCACGCATAGCTTTGCAGGCCGTCAAAGACAGGTGAGATTGCTGTTTTTACAGTCGCACCCTATTATGTAGAAAGAATTGAACACTATTTTAGTTAAACAACTAAACTAGAAACAGTATTGCACAAGTGAGCCACATATTAAGGGAGGGATTATAGTTATAGTTTGATGGCCTGTGGTACATTTTGGGAGAATGAACAGATAAACCAGATGTCTTCCGCATACATTGCTTGGTTTATAAAGGAATGTTTTATGGTTTAGAATAGTATGAAACTAAGTTGCAGCTGTGCTTTGCATAGACTACTTCCTCATTTCACTGAAAACAAAAGGCTGTTTTGTTTTGCTGTCTCTCAATTTGTTGAGATATTTCAGTCAGAGATTCTCACACTCATCCTTTACATTAAACTCTCGGATGGCTGTCCTGCTGCTTCTCAAACTTTCTGTAATTTAACTTTTTTATTAGTCAATAATTTGGCTTTTGTGTTTTTATCTTTTTTTTTCTCACTTTTTTAGTGTTTCTAGTTTTGTCAAGAAGACAACGGAGAAGATCAACACCCTTCAGATGAACTCGGAGCTCCGACATCGGCCTGAATTCAAAGAGGGTGCACAGCCCGACACGTTAGCCAGCTCAACATCTTACTCACAGGACATGGAGATTGAGTAAGTATAGATTTTTTTATACTTAAACTGATACCTCCTAAAGAAGAAAGCAGCTACCGCAGTTTTTTTAAATCACTTATTTATACCCCTTAAGCTTAATGCTATTTTAACATCACAAGCACAAATATCAGGGTTTAATGAGGTTTTATTTAATAAACCAACACAGATGAGTGTAAAATTGTGCAAATAAAATGATGCATTTTTATTTCGTGTAATTATGAATACAAATCTGAAAAGTGTGGCCAGCATCTGTATTTAATGCTCAGTAAATAATAGATCTAATCACCTTCTATGTAATTACAGAAAGTTTTTTTTTCTTTGCCGTCTTTGCAGATATTGTGACTAAAACCTTTTCCTTACTTTCATTTGTGAAATTAACTGCATCAGATTAGATGGAGAGCATTTAGTGATGCTCATTTACAACTTTCCCGGTCCTAAGCCTTTATAGTGTCTCAAGAAATACGATTTCTTGCCCTGTTTTTGGGTCTGTAGTTTTTACTGTATAGCTTTTCAAATATATTTTTAATCTGTGAATTAATGGAACCAAACTTAACTTTGTTGCTTATACATACAATTTGTGGCCAACAAATCTGTTATTTGTCTTCAGAGTTTATAATGAAATACCGAACGCTGATGCAGATATGGATGAACTTCATTCAGCAACAGAACAAGCTGTGTAAGTACAACCCAACATTTAGCATCTAAGATTAAACCGTTTTATTATTACGATTATCAATAGGACCCGTTTTTAATGAAATGTTTTCCAACCATCAGCTCACAGATACAAGACCCCCTGGTGCTCCTGGATCCAGTCTGCCTTAGAGAAGCTCTGATGGAGTGGCTCCCTGTCTTGGAGCGAACGTTGGGTCCTGCTGTTCTCCTGTCAGCTTCAGTAACCAATTCAACCCTGGATGGATCAGGAGAAGAGAAGTGGGAGAAGGATTATCTAAACCCCTGCTCAGAACAACTAAAAGAATCAACAGAAAGTGTTACAGAAGCGACAAAAGGAGAAGAACTCGGAGAAAAAGAAGTCCTCTGTGAGAAACGGATGATAGACATAAGTGAAAATGTCACTTCACTGGGGAATCCTCCAGAGCCCATCCGGGTGGCGTCTCCCACACCTTTGCCATCAGGTCTGGAAGCTCATCTCAGTGAGTTGGCCACTCTGTACACGGACTTGAGCTGCTTCGGATCCCAGCAGGAAATGCTGGGATGCTCCACTTTCCTGCGTCGCTATTTCTTTCTACTGGACCAGGAGCGAGTGAGAAGAATGTGCCTGCTTTGTTACCAGCAGCAGCCTGAGATCATGAACTCCTTCTGTGAGGCAATGCTAGGTTAGAAGCCTGTGTTGTTTTTTTTATTGTAAAAGGTACTGCAGTTAAAAAAAATAAAAAATTCATGCTGTTTGTTTTTGTTCTGTGTAGCGCTCACTCAGTCCAGCAAGGTGGTGGAAATTATTCAAAGAGGTGATTTGCTGAAATCTCTGCGAAGTTTGAGAGAACTGCACCCTTGGGGCGCTCCTCATCTCCTCGCTCACTTCCACAGGTGTCCCAAGAGCGTGTCAGGACAATAATGTTTTTAAAACACTTTAGTTTGCTGCACCTTTATAAAGTTCTCTGTTATATTACAGGCTGTATGAGAAGCATGGTGAGGCAGCCGCACGCTCCTTTTCTCAGCTCTACCCCATTATAACTCCTGCTGACGTCGTAACGGTGGCTCAGCGAAGCCACTTCCTGGCCTATCTGGATAATCTCGTACATTCGAGAGCCGAGGAGCAAAGGTGCGTCTTTATAACTCCTGTTTCTGTTCTGTTTGATATTAATGCTACCTCACCCCATTTTAATTAAATCAACCTTTCGGTGAAAAATTAATTTTAGATTGTTTGTTCAGAGTCTAAAGATGAATGTACCCGTCTAGGTTGTCATTTCTGCAGTCACTTCTTGAACCCGAATCACTGAGACAGGATTGGCTGGAGCTGGCTCTGACTCACGACGCACCTCAACACACTGATACTATGACCCCTGATGGAAAGCCAAGGTAACGTGTCAAACCATTGTTAATGAAACTACTATAGATTCTGACAGAAATCGACTGGTGCTGAAAATCTGGCCTTTTTCAGCTTGATCCAGCCTGGTGAATGACAGAAACACGCTGTGAACTCTGTTGGCGAGTTTTAAGCCATGTTAAAACACAGACTGCGACAAAATGTCCAGGTTTGATTTATTGATTGTAAAATAAAAATCATCATGGAATATTTCACATGAATTTAGAAATGTTCAAAGACAAAAATTGCTAATATCCCAAAAACTCATAAAATTTCAACAACAACAAAATAATAAAAAATGTCACTTCCCAACTGTTTCTAATTGATCAAAGCAATAAGGGTAGAGAAATGGAGGTTTGCTTTTTCGTCTTCTTAAATACAAATTGATTTCACTTCTAATCAGTATGATTAGAAAACGAAATAATTATAAAAAGAATACCTTGCATTCTTTAAAAATAAAGAATGCAAGGTAAACAAATTTTAAAAACTTAAACCACAGCCTGGTTAGAGTTAGAGAGGGAAGGTTAAGGTCAAGCAAAGTAAATCTGATTGCAAAAGTGTGTTTATGCTGCAGGTGGCATTCACACTGTTTCACTTGGGGCTACGGACGTCTTTTGTCCTTGCTGATTCGTCTTCCCGCAGACATTTCATCTAAAGAGAAGATGAATGGGATGTGCCGCAGTCACGGGTATTTCTGATTTACACAGAAGCAAAAGTATTTATTGTGTTACTTGTGTTGTGCTATAACATGCGCATGTCTGTGCAGGTACTGGATGGGCTACCTGTACCTCTGCAAAGAGCTGCAGCGTCGCACTGAAGCGTTTTCCACCATCTGCCAGCTGGACGACATCAGCCTCTTGGAGGGTCCTAATGGTACCACTTCTCACAAAACATATAAAAACAAGCCAACTTATTAAATCCCGTTGGTTTGGTTGGGAAAAGATGTAAATGGTCTGCAAAGTCGTTTTCACATTATGATCCAAGCGTGTAAGTTAAACATTAGAACCATCGCTAAAGAGAAGAAAAGGCTACATGTTTTATCTGTGTAACACCTTCAGTGCAGCCTTAAAAAAACATCCTTGCATCGCTATATGACATGTTTGAATCATCACGTAACAAAAGTCCAAACCCTTCAAGATACCATAGACGAAGTAAACTAAATGTTTATTTTTGTGTAGCAATGATCTTAGATCATTTAATGTGCTCCAGGTGTTGAGCCTCAGAACCTGGATGAATGGAAGCTCCTGATCCAGCTCTCTCAGCAGTACTGCAGCGTGGCAGACTCACATCTGGCCACAGATGTGAATGGGGGCAGCTGCCCCAATGGCTCCACAGACGGCGAAGGGAAGATCAGCCCAGAGAGTCTGACGCTCATGCTGGCTCGCACGGTCGGGCCCGACCGAGCCCTGGAGCTACTGGATGAATGTGGGGTGCAGGTGGCTCTTTCAGGCCATTCCAAACTGGTGTGTGACCTGCTGAGAGTCGCAGAGACGAGGCAGAGGTGAGTCAGGCTGTTCATGAAACAAGATAAAAGCAAACTCTTTAAAAAGAAGTCCATGATAGTGAGAATTATCCGAACAAAGACATAAGCATTTTTTTTTACTAGATTTGAAGATATAAATCAATTAGCACACCTCACAAATCTTCCTTCTACTTATTATTTTCGGTTTGGTCGATTTGAGATTTTAAATCTCCACAGTTTAAGTTTTGTGTTTAGATTTAAAGATAAAACATGTCTTCAGGAACAGGTTTAGTGAAAGATGTTTTCTCTTGTTTTTGATTTTTTAGGGCGATGATTCAGACAATGCTCGAGCGCTGTGATCGTTTCCTCTGGTCTCAGCAAGCCTAGATCCCGATCGGTGCTTTAATAACTAACTTAACACCTCATATGAAACTGTTCATGCTTGATTCTTATTTATAAGATCTGAGTTATTTTGAAGCAAAAATAAGGTACTTAAGCTGTTTGTTACAAGTGTTGTCTTTTTAACGACGTCATACAATTAACTGTCAGTATTCATGCATTACTTTGCATTCCCGTCTTGTGTCTAGTATTACAGACCAATGTTTTTGCATGCTTGCACAAGCAGTTTAATACTTGATCTCCTATAACTGTTTATTAAAGACCAAAGAAATCATGTATTCCTGCTTTAAAAAAAACTTAGGTAATTATGGCATCATTTTAAAAGCAGGTTTTATTGGTTGAATAAAATCTGAATAAAAATATCATTGTAAAAAAGTGTTTGGTTTTTTTCTTACATTTCTTCTTTTATATTGTAATTAGACCTTTTGAGGATATTTTGGTTACACAGCATGGCTATAAAAGCTAAAAAAAAGCTAATAAAAGCTAAACCCTAATGTAAAAGTATGGGTAGGTTGCATGTAGCCTATTTTTTTCTAGGACCTTTTGTCAAAGATTTCTTTTCTCTTTAAAACTTGTAAAAAAATAAATAAATAACTGCAAATCTGACCATGTGCTGTACAATAAACATCTTTGTCAGAACACTTAGATGGATTGATGAGTCTCTGGTTGATTAGGGGTTCTTATTATCCATTACTCAATTCATATATTGATTTATTACTTATTTTATTTTATCCTTCTGCACTGAAATTCTTTTCTAACCACAGAGTTTCAACCTCACCCTCCTCACGGTCATCATGAAGTAACATCTTTTATGGTGCTTCAGACCAAGTTTATGGTCTTGTACCCCATTTCTACCTTGTGACAGTCTTTGTTTTATGTCTATTGACAGCTTTTTTAATCTGTCCAATGGTTGAGATGTTAAAAGGGAGAAAGTGATCCTTAATATTTGATCGATTGATCTTTAAGCAGCATCACAAATACTCTTTCTGGGCTGTGGTGGTTTGATTTTAAATGTCTTTTATACAAACAACATATAGTAAAATTAATGTCAGCAGAAAGTCAAATGTCTCCCCCTCATCCACACTACGCATTTTTTATTATTAATTTAGGGTCGCGTTTCCATTTCTTCCAACATTAGATGATGGGTAATGTGGGTCAAGTAAAATAAAATTAATAACAGAGTAATGAAATCAAGGCAATGACCTACTTGATGCTATCGGGCACCTGGAGCATCAAAGAGGTGAGTTCATGAAGACGTTTTTCAGAACACATTTGACTTTTACCGGCTTCAAATGGGTAAAGTTGCTGAGTGACGACTGCCAGTGATCTCTCTCTATGGATTTACTCTCCTATTCTTATTTCCCAGAATCCCCACCTCCCTTTGGCACAGGGGGGTCAGATTAGAACTGCTGGCACAGCACAAACATGATTGTACAAAACATAGAGAGCCTTTTAAAAGTATGAGTACTTCATTACAACCTGTTACTTCAATTGATTCTTTTTTGATTTGGAAATCTTCTTTAGAGTTTTGTTTGTTAGCAAATATAAATCATCTGTGATGTTGTATCCATCAGCTTTTGACTATTCTAACATGTAAAACCGCATCAAACTAAAGAAATGAGAGAAAAGTTAAAAGGCTTTTCTCCAAACTGAATTAAGTCGCAACAATTTTGGCTGTCCCCATTGTTATGGGGGAGGTTTCCAGTACATTAGTTTATTGTAAATGTTAGCCCGACAGAAGGTTTTCATCATGAGTCAGAACAGAGATTTGAAAGGTCATTGGGTCGAGGTAGTGAGTCCGGTGTTTGATGTTGCCTCGCTGTCACCAGAAGCAGTGATTAGGGGGATTCTCCACATACCTGTTGGCTCTGCTGCCTGTATAAAAATCATCCCAGACACTTGGAGCCTGATATTATAACACCTGCTGCCTATAAGTGGAGTCAGTTGAAAAGTCTGCTCTGATCTGGGACTCATTTTTCAAGGCTTACAGAACACCCAGAGTAAGTTTCTGTTGTTTTTCAAACTTTATTTCAAATAACAGGCCCATGCAGTTTGCTGTAGTCACGCACGTCTGATTTCAGATGACTGCATCTCTGGTTGGACTCATTGTTTTCCTGGTGACCTTTCTGGACCGTGATGAAATGAGTGGAGCATTTGCCAACACCTCAGGTAGGAGTTTTGGTTAATTACTATAAATAAAAAAAGATGATGATAATAAGAGCTGTGGTGTCTTTACTTTTATTCTCAGAAACTGTGTATTCGGGTTCAGCGTTTGTCCATCGGGCTCTTCAGAGAGCAATGGAACTGACTGATGCTGCTTATGCCCGTACAAGTGAGAGGTAAAACCTCTTAAATGTAGGTTAAAGTGAGTAAAACATGTCTCATTGGAGAACTGTGAATATTTTCAGGGTGAAGACGTCTTTTTCTGAAGGTGCACTGAGACCCAGTGACCTGCTGGCCCAGTTTAAACAGATTGAAAGCAGAACTCGGACTCATGTTCGAGCTGCTGAACTGCTGGACAACACAGTGGAACTGATCAGAGAGATGGTTTACACCAACGTCATGACGCAGCCAGATCCCTATGGTACCAAACACTTTTTTGTATCACAGCATTCAAACCTGTTGGTCAGATTGCCCAGGATACAGTAAATGCCTTCAGGGTGTCTAATTTGTACCTCAGTTCCATGGGTTGTGAAACAGTTGTAGATTTAATTTGAGCCCCAAATTGCAGAGTTTCAGGGATAAACAATTCAAGCTAAGGAAAATATTGTTTTCTTCATGCTTTCGTTATGTAAAGTACATGTATTTTATTTTCATGCCTCCTCAGAGGTTCTGAGTGAAGGAGACGTGGAGAATCTTCTCCAGATAACGGGCTGCTCTGCTGAGCTGAACACGCCCAGCTGTGAGAAAGGCTGCACGTCTGAGCGCTACAGGTCCATCACAGGCGAGTGTAACAACAGGTGAGACGACAGTTTCTGATAAAGTGAAAAGTTATTTAGAACCTTGTAATTATTATAATTTTTTTTTGATTTGTTTCGAAGGCAAATCTTAATGTGATTTATTTTGGGTTTTATGTGATATATTTACCCAAAGTACTTGACAAAGTTCGTTTGGAGGAAAAAACCTCAATGGTTCCTGTTATGTTCATTTGTCAGGGACAGGCATGTTGGTCCTGGGTCAGTTTGACCCGGTGGATGTTAACTGATCTAGAAGATGTCTGAAACGCCAAAAAACCTAACAAGCAGTGTGAATATTTCATTAATAATGCCATTACTAATTATTCTATCATTATTTAGTGCAATGGTGTTCCTTACCTCTAAGGGTTAATAGTTCAATTAGGATAACTCACTCGTTTCTGAAACGAGTGAATTATCCGACCTATTTGCGTCGATTCTTCCTTCGACCTATAGACCCCAGCCAGGATAAGGAGCCCCAAATACGCATCTAAATGTGTTTTGTTCAACTCCTTCCATTTCTCTTCAAAAACACGCCTCCCTTCTAGATTAGTAATTTCTGGAATGATTTTCTGTTTTGAATCTGGCATGACCAGCTCAAAAGCTGACTTGATGTCAGTCACACGACTCACTGCCATCCTAGTGGGCCGTTCACTGTCTTTAGTATGTTTTCTGCAGACAGTTTTGCCTGGCGCACATTTGGGGGTGAAGACCACTGTATTTCACCATTTTTTCACATGAATGTCTTGCTTGGAGGAATAGGAATGGAAATTCCCTCATCTGGTCCAAAATAAGAATCATTTGAATCAGAATTTAGCTCAAGATAGCCGTCGTCTTCAGACACATCCTCGTCTATTTCACTGTCATGATCAATGATGACTTTCAGAGCCTCCTGGAATGTCCCCCTTTTGCTTTGGCTGCTCATTTTATAAAGGTCTGCCAGACAACGTGTGATGTTGGTAGGATCCCCATGCAGAGAATCTTTTATACATTTTGCCCCTCCCCTATTGAGTGTCCAATGAATGGGGGTGGAGTTTTCCCCGAGAGAACAGAAGTGGTTCCAGTCAAAAGTCATAATGTTTGCACCTGTGTGTGTGTGTGTGTGTGTGTGTGTGTGTGTGTGTGTGTGTGTGTGTGTGTGTGTGTGTGTGTGTGTGTGTGTGTGTGTGTGTGTGTGTGTGTGTGTGTGTGTGTG
>JAVLVB010001067.1:2536978-2569478 GCA_032876305.1 Orestias chungarensis | reverse complement strand
TTTCAGGGAATATAGATGTCTTGAAAAGTTTGTGCCATTTCATTTTCAGATAACGGATTAAACAGAGCTTTCACTCTGGCTTTCTTACATAAAAACCTAGTAATCTACTTCTGTTGTCCCAGGCAACATCCAAGCTGGGGAGCTGCAAACATCCCATATTCCCGCTGGCTGCCTCCAGAATATGAGGATGTGTGGGGAAGGCCTAGAGGCTGGGAGCCCGAACATACTTACCACAATGTCACCCTGCCGCCAGTAAGAGCCGAGCTGCAGCTCACCCTCTCGCTCTCCCTCCCTCTACCTCCAATGCCATCAGTCTCCATCTCTTTCATCCAGGTGAGGCTCGTGTCGCACGAAGTGCTGTTTACTCGCAACGACAAAATCTCAGTGGACTCCAATTTGTCCCACCTACTGGTGGACTGGGGTCAGTGGATAGACCACGACATGGTGTTGACCCCTCAGAGCCCCAGCACATCCGCATTCAAGACCGGCGCTGACTGCACCCGCACCTGCAACCGGGACTCACCCTGCTTCCCTATTCAGGTTCAACTTCAGTCAGTCAAACAAATAAAAATGTTTTAAACACGAATGTGTTCACAGCCCTTAAATGTCTGTTATGGTAAAAACACTACATGTGCAGGATTTTGATTAAGTTTTGTCTCGTAGACCAACACAAAGTTAGACCTTTATTGTGAGGTGGAAGTTCAAGAAAAATACATATTTGCACTCAGCCTCCTTTACTCTGATACCCCTAAGAAACAACAAACAGCCTAAAGAAGTCATCAAAATAGAGCCTAAATCATCCTGTTGTGTATAGACTTCAGAAGAGACAACAAAGAACAGCAGAAACACTTAATAAGTACTGATATAGCAACAACTGTGAACCCAGAACAAGAGTGGTTTGCAGCTGTAATTGCAGCAAAACTATTTAAATTATTCATAAGCAGGTTTTGTTTTCCTGGAATCCCAATGAGATTGTACATAAACGTTGCTGTGATAAAATATAAATTACGGGTTTTGTATACTTTTACAAGGTTCTGTACTGCTTATGAGGTAAAGAAATCACTTTTCAGTGCATCTCATGCACTAGTAATGCAGAGCAAAAATATGACCTCATAGATAAAAAAAAAAAGGTAACTGATCAATTTACTTTACAAAAAAACATAAAATTCATAGTACAGCACATATGGAGCTGGATTTATTATAGGACAGTCAATACATGTCGAAATGCTTCAGTGTTATGCATTTTGATTCATCTCCTAGATTCCACTATCCGATCCTCGCAGCGGCGTTCAGAGCTGTATGCCCTTCTTCCGCTCCACTCCCAGCTGCAGTAGTCGAGTCGTGCCTCACCGCCATCGGGAGCAACTAAACGCCATCACCTCCTTCGTAGATGCCAGCATGGTGTACGGTAGCTCCCCCGGTCTGGCCTCGGCTCTCAGGAACCGCTCGTCTGCTCTGGGCTCCATGCTCCTCAACTCCCAGTACTGGGACGAGGAGCTCCCATATATGCCATTTCTGTCCCGTGGGCAAACCCACCTGGACCCTTGTGGCCCCCGTAACTCTACAACCTCAGGGGCGTCCAACGGATCTGTACCCAGGGAGAACAACACTTCATGCTTTCAAGCAGGTCAGCAAGTCAAATTTGGGAGTCATTCAGGTCGCTACAGACTTACATGCAAGTTCTGTTTCCTATGTGTTCTTAACAGGGGACTCAAGAGTCAACGAGCATCTGGGACTGATTGTGCTGCACACGCTCTTTCTGAGACAACACAACCGGCTGGTCAAGGAGCTGCATCAGCTCAACCCTCACTGGAGTCCAGAGACCCTCTATCAGGAGGCAAGAAAGATCATAGGAGCCGTTCACCAGGTGACCTCAGCAACCTTTACACCCAAAAGGAACATTTTACCGTCTGTCCAGCTAAATTGAACACATATAAGTGCCATAAATGTAACACGATCTTTTGAAAAAACATTAGATGGTTCTTTTTAAAAACCATTGATCACAGCCACATGTTGCAGAAATGTTCATCTCTTCACATCTGACTCTCTGTAATATAGTTTCTCCTCCATTCCCAGATCCTAACCTGGGAGCACTACCTGCCGCGAGTGCTTGGTGAGTCAGCCATGTCCCGGCTGATGCCCCCCTACCAGGGCTATGACCCAGACGTGGACCCAAGCATCGCCAACACGTTCGCCACGGCTGCGTTTCGTTTTGCCCACGTCACCGTGCAGCCAGTGGTGACCCGGCTGGGTCCAGATTACGCCTTTAACTCCAAGTATCCCCATCTGCCTCTGCATCACTCACTGTTTGCTTCATGGAGGATTGTGCAGGAAGGTAAACAAGGTCCTATGGGTAAAACTGCATTAGTTAAGTTCTAGTGTTTCTTTCTCTCCTGTTTATTAGTTTTTTATTTTAGGTGGTGTCGACCCCGTGCTGCGAGGCATGTTGCTGTCACCTGCCAAGCTGCAGACTCCAGGTCAGATGATGGTGGAGGAGCTCACAGAAAGGCTGTTTCAGGCACAGGGAGGGATGCCTCTTGACCTGGGGGCCCTAAACCTTCAGAGGGGCCGGGACCACGGCCTACCTGGTAACCGGCTTCACCTTAGACACAGACCAGACTTTCTTTGTGGTTTTACTTTGATGATACCAAAACTAAGCAAGATGCTAGGTTTGGAGGAAAACTATTTCTACCAAAACAATGGAAATTAGTGTTTTTTATTTATTTACATGTTTTCTGTCCAATCTAAATAATCTAAATAAGCTAAACTATTTTAAAAATTCTTGGTTGACTTCCGTCAAAATACTTGCAGTTGAATTTTAACGCTAAACTCTGATAAACACAGTGTTGTTTCTGGAGCTTAATACCCCAGTCTCAATGTTTTTATTATTTCTTTTAAGGAAAATAACCAAACAACAACAAAATATTTTTATTTTTCTGATTTACTTCTCATCAATTCCCTATTTTGTATCGGTCCATTATGTGAAATCTAAGCCATACATTGAAGTTTGCATGACCATGTAAGTGCAGTAAATGTCTCGGTACATAAAAACCTGTTTTTATCTTTAAGGATGAATCAATTTAGGATTAGAATAGTTTATAAAGTAAAGATACATTATCTTCCCCTTTAATTGAAATACTAGTTTTATTGTCCTGAATCTCCTACATCGAAAATAGAATAAATTACATTTTAGCTTTGCAGAAATGGTTTTAACATAAGATCTTCAGCTAAAGTAAACTTTCCAACGTATTTGACTTATGACTTAAAAAAATTATTGCTTTTTTAGTTTCCAAGTTTAAGCTATTGTAATTTTTTCACTGAAAAATTGTTTAGAGACTCAATACTTTTAAAAATGTGTTCTTTTTTTTATGTTTAACAAATACGTTTCAGCTTTTTGAATGAAAATGGAATGTGCAACTAATATGTTAGTTATTTCTATATTTACACAATATTTGATTCAATGTGCTGCAGCGAGCTATTTTATAGCCTCAAAAAAACTCAGAGTTTAGGTTGGTTATATATTACTTCTTATTTTGAAGGTTAAAGAAATTAAATAAATGTTGTGTTCACCTTTTTACATGGAGAAATTGGGTCCAACATTTAAGAAACCTAATGTTAGACACATCAGTACCACTGGCAGTAAAACCTCCCCACAGCATGATTAGGCCACCAACATGCCTGGCAGACAACATGTGTCTGATGCGGGGACAATAATGACATTGTTGCAAGTTTTGCTAGTGTTCAAGTTGTTTATGTTACAGTAGAGGAGGGATAAAGCAGATCTGGACTGAACGCACAAAGGCTTCGACCCATTGAAGAATAACTACTTCTAGTTTTGTATTAGTGTCCATGCCAGGAAACGAAGCATAACAATTTGTGATTACTACAAAAAAGGACACTGTTGAAGTCAATTTATATAAGAGGGCTTTAACCAAATGTGTGTCATTAAGCCCTTAATCTATAATTTTGACCCTGTATGGATTAAATAATGCATCTGAAATGCCCCCAAACTGACATGACCTTCACATCCACTTTGAATATTGTTTCATTTCTGACCGCACCTGAAAACTGACATCCACATTTGTTTTATAAAACATTTTGTTACTGTGTTTCAAATGAATTGGATAAAATTGAATATCCTTTAAAAAAAACTAACAAAACAAAACCTTTTCACGCTCCTAGTAAATCTCTTCTTATCCATCAGGGTACAGCTCATGGCGACGGTTCTGTAACCTCTCTGTTCCCAACACTACATCAGATCTGGAGGAAGTTTTGGAGAACGTCACTTTGGCTCACAAATTTAAGCTCTTATATGGAACACCACACAACATCGATGTGTGGGTGGGGGCCATATCTGAGCCTGCTCTGCCCGGAGGACGAGTGGGACCACTTCTGTCCTGCCTCCTGGCCACGCAGTTCAGAGCACTGAGAGACGGGGACAGGTGAGAGTTAAAAGAGGTTAGAGTAGTGATATATATATATATATATATATAAAAAAGTGGACGTTTTCTTTTGTTTTTTTCCTTCCAGGTTCTGGTGGGAGAGAACTGGAGTTTTCACCAGAACCCAGAGGAGACACCTACACAACGTCTCCCTGTCCCGCATCATTTGTGACAACAGCCACATCAGTCGTGTTCCTATAAACCCATTTTCACGCACAGAGAGCCCAGATGACATGCTGCCCTGCTCCCACCCACTCATCCCCCTGCTGGATCTGAGTCCCTGGAAAGAGCCGCACACAGGTGAGAAAGTGGAAAAGAGTGAATATTCATATCTTAAGGTTTAAAAAATAAAAACGGTCTCCTCCAGATCCAGTCTGTGGCCCAATACCCAGGATTGATTCCGGCTACTCCCTGCTCTGCAACTCCATGATCTTTTATCAGTGTAAGGCTGGTTTCAAGCTGCTGGGCTCTCCATCCATCAGCTGTGATGCAGAGAGCCAGAAGTGGAGCTTGCCGCCTCCAACATGTCAAGGTAGAACATCGGCTATACAGCTGAATAACGTTAAATCTAACAAAAGTCATATTTCTGAGAGCTCTACCTCTTCAATAAAGTTGGTACTTTCAACAAAACTGTCTAATTCTATAGTTTTTTTTAATCCCTTCGGAAGGAGGATTAAAGTACTAGAGTCCCAGTGCCAATTTATTTTCATTCATACAGAATACACCTTTGGAATGATAACATGTTTTAAAGTGTAAAATTGTATTAAAGCTACAGAGTATGTTGCATTTGTGATACTCTATGTGGGCATGTACAATTCATGAGCTTTTGTCATGTCATATATATATATATATATATATATATATATATATATATATATATATACACCTTTTTTAGTTTAATTATTTTTTAATTTGTTTTGTTTTTGTAGATATTAATGAGTGCGACGAACCGATTTCCTCTTGTCCACAACATCTGGAATGCTTCAACACTGCAGGTTCCTTCCTTTGCTCAGGTCAGTTCAGAACAACAAGGAAAACCTGGACATAGTACACATTATAGAGGCACCCGTCCGTTCTAATCCTAACCTGCTGTGATCCAGAGCCCTCCTCGTTGTCCGCCGTCTCCACCGTGGCCGCGGTGATGGTGGTTATCGTTGGTGCAGCCGGGCTGGTGCTGATGCTGCTCTGTTATCGAAGGTAAGTTAGCAAAAGTGGAAAAGAACCCACACAGAAGTTATATACTTTATTCTGCAAGTATTTAAAAACCTCTTGAATATTTGTACACCTGCAAGATGGAAAAGTAATACTTTTTTAAACTAAAAATCTAAACTTGTGTTCTACCACTGAAATACTTAGACAATCTCAGTAGAGCTGCATCTGTGCACAACCCTAAACCCTCCTTCCATGGTGGAAACATTATAGTGCTGAGCTACGCATTTTTCTTCACCAGGGATCAATGGGTTGAGGATTTATAGAGGTACAGAAGAATACAGATGAATCCTGGAATAAAACCTCCTGGTTTCAGACTTGAGCAGTTTTTCACTCGGACATTGATCCCAAACATGCAGCCAGAGCCACAATGGAAGAGTTTACATAAAAGTATAATCACATAGGTTAAAATCAAAAACCTCAGAGATACTCTCCATCAAGTTCATCTTTATTTGGGCTTTGCCAAAAAAAAAAAAAAATGCTTTCAAACTAGTTAATTTATATCTAAATATGTAGAAAACTGTTGATAGTATGATAATTAATAGCTGCATTTGTTTTTTACAGGTATTTTCCAAAGTCTGAAGATTTAATCCAGGCTGAATGCAGCCCAGGGAACACTTGACCTTATTTACTCCGTGTCTGCATGAATCTCTTATTTGTAATGGTTTCGTGGAGTTGCTAAACAAGCCGTTGTGTGATATTAAGCCTTCCTCAAGGACGCGTGACGTTGTAGTTTCTGAACCCGCATTACGACAGCGTCCATTCATTAAACCAGAGCCAAACTTTTCCTACAATTCTCCCTGGCAGTTTGTGCAAACAGGTCATGAAAACAGAAACCCACAGAAGTCGTTCTAATCCGGAAACTGAGAGTCTTACAGGAATGTTTGCTCCAAAAAACGGAAGGAAAAAAATAAAGATTCCCAGTCTTCCAGTGTGACTGAGCCTGCTTACTGCTTACAAACCTGTTGGGTAACAGTGAGCCGGTATCTTTTCTTATCAGGGTGACCAAACAGAAGACGAAGCTCAAGGTTGCTATTGGATTCCTAAAATATTTTATTCAACGCACGGCTTCCAGTTAAGCTCGTCGATTTTAACAGCACCAAAAACTTTTATAACATAAATTATAAGGCAGCTTGAAAACCAGCCTTATATCCAGTTTTGATTGACTGTTGCTGTGCAACTAAAATTATCACAAAAAAAAAGATTCCTCAAATGTTTTAATTCAACATTTCTGTGATTTGGCATTTTTATTAACTTTTGTTAAAGTAATAGCTGTAAGCAAAATGTAGGGGTAATACTATCCCTTACTATTCCTATCATAAGTTGCTTAAACTCTCATTGGTGGAGTAATAAAGGGCCGGGCTTGCAGCACACATACAAGGTTTGGTTTCCATAAATAGTTGCAGCATGCAGGAAATGTGACCCAGCACCGACACAAACACCCATCGACTCTTTTTAAGAAGTCTTTCTAGTGAAAATACAGCGAAATCTCTACCAGACAAATCCAGCTCTCTTTGTGGCCCACATGAGCAGCAGCAATCAAGTTTTAGCCACATTTTTCAGAGGCAGGTTCCCAATTCCCAGTGATAGTTCCCTATAAATGCGATAAATCTTTCTTTAGCTTTAGTATATGTAAAAAAATTAAGGCAACGGGAAGAAGAAACAAGAATAGAGTGGAGTGAGGAAACAAGCGAGAGAGGAGAGAAGGATGTGAGAAAGAAAGGATGGTAGGATGGACGACCACACAGACATCAGGAAAGTAAGAAAATAAAAGGAGGAGTTCAAAAACAAGGATCCAAGGACAGATGAATAAAGACTATTCAGAAGATTTTGGAATCATACTTTTTCCTACATTTGTTTTTTTTCCCGAGCCTGGAAAATATTGACATCAAATTTTTTTCACTGCAGGCATCAAGTTCTTAGAACCTGATGAGAAACCCGTTACTGATCCTGGATGTTGCAGAAGAGTAGGAAAAAAAACCTCCAACTATGTCATTGGGACATAAAATTCAAGAGTCAATGTTTATTGGAGTGTTTTGGCATTCATCCTTACATTTGGCTTAGAAGCAAATACTGGAGTTTAAAACTAAATCCCTCATTTTGGATTCACAAAAAAAGGCTAAAATTGACATTCCAAGGTAATTCTTTATTATCTAATATGGCTACGTAATTTATGGCTTGTTCATAGATCTGCTCATTGAAGAGTGCAAATGTACATTTGAAGCATCATAATTATCTGCAATAAATCTATTTTATCACCAGCATGCTGTAAAGCTTTGACTGCAGTCAGTGTGTGATTAATAGTAATACATCGGATTATGTAACGGCATCACATGGAGCTGTAAGAGGTTGAAGGTGTCTAGTTTATGATGCCATTACCGCGGGAGAACAGGAAGTGCATGCAAACTAAGATGGAAGTGTTAACTGGGAGACCTAGGATGTCACCTGGATGCAGGTGGGAGTTGAGCATTATATTTCCAGAGGAGTGTTGCTTTTTTTCTGGCTCAGTAGAGTTGCAGTCTGTGGGATCAGTTGATAAATTAAAAATGATTCATTCCAATAAGAAGTTCTGGGAAACATTTAACTTTAGATGATTTAAAGTAAAACCAAATATCCGTCATATTTTCTAATGGATGGAATTAGTGGGGAAAACGTGGGTATAACAGCAATAATCCCATTATTATCATGTTCTTGTCAGAACGCAGCAGTGATGGTTTGATTGTCTCCTTACGTTCCCAAAAGGTGGCACAGTTCCTGCTTTCCTCGTTCGGTGAGCTCAGTCGCTAACGATGCTCAAGCTTATTAAAAACTGAAATCAGACTTGTGTAACTTTCAGGCCTTTGTGACTAATCAGGACTCGCTAGTGCTGCAGTCTGGTGGACCCACATGTTATTTAACCCAAGTCTGTGAGGCAGAAACCCAGCTTAGCGACGGACATCTCTCTGCGCAGTCGCATCACCTCCCAGAATATCTGCTCCGCTGAAATGTAAAAAAAAAATAAAAATGTGCTGAGAAACGAGATCAACAGAGTTATATAAAAACAGACGCTTTTGTTTGCTTACCGTTTTGTCTCACCAGGCCCTGCAGGATGTACCGGATATAAGTGAAAAAGTTACACACAGCCGTGATCTGGAGAGATAAGATGAAGAATTTTACCTCTAAATCTCTTTATGGCAGCAACAAAACAATTTCTAATGGAGTTTCTAAATAGAGAGCGATGGTTACCCGAGCTCGGCTCGATGGAGAGATGTAATAATAGCTCCCCTTGTCGCCCAGTTTGATGCGATGTCGGCAGACTCGTGACAAGCCGCTTAAGGCACATTTTCTACAAGCAGACAAACAGATGTTAAAATGTTTTGCTCCAGCCGCGACTGTGGACTCTAGCAGAACGTCAGACTCTGAATTTGTCATGTAGCAACCATAGACTAATAGATTTACTTAGGATTTTACGAGTCAGACCAACAGAAAGCAGTGCATATTTGTGAAGAGGGGCAGGATTTTGGGAGTGCCTTCTGCCTTGTATTCAGCCTGGAGGACGACAGTTTATTGTCTAGATTTTACTTGATCTAATATTTACAAAGTATCTCAAGCTCTGTCAGATTGGATGAAGGCCTACCCACAGCATTTTCATAATAACGTTGCACAATTCGTTACACCAACACGGCATGTGGCAACATTAAATGGGACTTCATTCCATGTTATCTCTCTCCTAGTTACTCTGTGTGTGTAACAGATTCACCCATATAATAATAACTATGTCTCTCCTTCAGAGTAACCATGGTTTATCTTGGCCTCAATTAGATGTTCAAAGCTTGGTGTCTGCATTAAAATTCTTCACATATTGATCTTCATGATGCTGATTGTTACATTTTTTGTATTAAACAGAATAGCTGCACTTATTCAGTTTCAAAACCATTTTTATTTACGTTTATCACAGTCAAGGGGACTGACCTTAGTAAAATGAATGAATCAGATAAATTAGACCCTGCTTTGTGTGTCATAAAATCCCAATATGGAGGTTTACTAATATAATATGTGAAAATGTAGATTGGTAGACTAACGGTTAGTCACAGAAAGGTAAGACATGCAAAGTTGAAAGATTTTGGTTTTACCACCTCTGGACGTGGAGACAGAAAGTTAGTGCAAATTACGAGGGGTGATTGATTTCCGAGAAGACTCACGTCTCTACTGAAGCCCCAAATCCACTGGAAAAGAAAAAGATTACAGATAAGACTGTGAACGTAGATGTGCCCATCGATTCAACAGGGTGGAAAAAACTACAGCTAGGATCAGAAATCATCAGTGAATTAGCCCAGAAAAAAAAAAAGTGACTTATTTAGTCATCGAGTAGGGAAACAACAGGACAGAAACTAAAAGACAAACTCACTTAGGGCCTCCACACTCTAAAGCAGAGGCTTTAACCATCGGTACAGCCGACATGCCGACAGGTTCGATGGTCAGGGAGTTGTTTTCCACTGCTCTCTGGACCAGCTGGGACAGCTGTGGAAAACGGCAACATGGACGTCAGCACAGCATCCCCACACACATGGAGGCATAAGAGAAGAAAGCTTTAATTTAGCTTCTGTAAAGGAGACAGTGAGGTGCTGACCTCTGATCTCGTGAAGGAGAGACCAGGTCCAATGTCTTCTCTGTAAATGCGACTCAGGAAGGCAGAGGATCGGTCCAGGCTCGGCTGTTCCTTCCACAATGAAAACTCTGCAAACAGAATCGAGTCCATCTGTAGACAGACGCCGAACGATCATCAAACCAGCGCATAAACGGACTCTCTGAGACTTGTTTATGACGTTTATATGAGATGAGAGAGAGACTTATTACCTCCAAGAAAAGGTTTACGTAAAAATAAAGTGTAAGACAGAATTTTTGAGGGTCAGATATTAAAATCACTGCCAGTAAATTTACATTCATGAGCCTCATGTTTCGGTTCTGAGAGACCTTGCTGACATCACAGCACCCAAACCTCCAGTCTCTCTATCTGTAGCCATGTTATCATTAACATTTTTTCTGATAATTTAAAGCATCACATTTTAAAATTGGAATATAAACCACAAACTAAAGATAACTTTGTTCATTTCGAAAAAAAAAAAAAAGTCTTACGCTTGAATAAGGAGGTTTTCGTTTTTCTCTCGTTTCCCCCCCTTTTAGTTAATTCTTTCCTCTTTTTATGTTATTTTAAATTACGGTAACTCAAACTTCCCATGACAGTTGAATTATACGACCACTATAACTCAAATGTGCATCCTAAGGAGATGTAAACCTTTATTTTATCTGGCTACTTCACCAGCACAGGCTTGAAATTGAAACCTAAATAAACCCCTATCTGTTTTATAAAACTAGTTTAATCTTTGTTTGAGAATATTAACCAGGTAAAACCTCCAACAATGCACGTTTTCACCATCGGACCAAAACTGTCAGCATCAGGAAAAAACAGAACAGCCCAGCTGGCCTTTTATTTAATGAGAAGTTGTCGAAGGTTATGGAGATGATGGAGATGGCTCTACTTCATTATTCCATCGAATTTATGCGAGACATCTGTAACAGCCAGCAACACGAATCCCCAGCATGATGCTACCACCACCGTGCTCGACAGTTGGTACAGTCGTCAATGGATTATCAGCATCATCGTGATTCTTCCTAACATATTTCATGTCATCATGGTCAAATAGCTCATAGTTAGTCTTAAAGTCCTGCGTTAGGACAGCTGCACATGTTAACTAAGAAAGTTTTGATTCTGATGCAGGGGCTCCTTTCTTTATTGAAAAAGGTGGAAAAAATAATGAATGTGCTTCAATGTGGACAAAAACATTTAAGTTTTAAACCTCTGGCATAGCCAGTCTAAAGCCCTGACACCAGTCCTATTCTACAACCAGAGACTGACTAAAATATGTGAACACAACCCAATCGGTCAGGAAGTTGATAATATATTATAAAGTAAACCTGCAACTTTATGCTTTTCTTACTTCAGTAACTTATTAATACTTAATCTTCCCCTTATTTCCTGACCAATGTGTTATTTCAGCTCTAAGAATACTGAATGCTTGCGTTTTAATGATGATCTTTTGTTTAAAAAAAGTTACCAAGTGCTACGTTTCTTACGTCATTCCAAAGAGTGTACAAAAATAAAATGAATTTCAAGTCTACTCATACTGGATATGTCGAACAACAATGGCACAGACAAGCAAACGCGCACCAGAAGTAAGTCATCGGAACCTTTTTAGAATATTACCCCTGATTTATTGTCCTTTATTAGTATTTTATGCAATACATCAACACTAACTTTAAAGCAAATATGCCCATCAGCTTTTTATAAAACAGAATTTTAGTCCAATATCAAAACAGCTGCATTTACACATTGATAAAGTTACACGTGGGTGGACTAATTAACTAATCATTTTCTAATCAGATTACCTCTTATGGCAGCTGGTTACAGTGGTTTAATATTTTCAGTTATCAGAATGAAATGTGCAGAATAGAAATGTTAACCACTGTTTTCACATATTTGTTTGTAAAAGTAAAATGTGCCATGTGTCATTTTTATTTCTCTTCACTATCATGCAGTAGTAGCAGGAAGGGATTAAATCTATCTCTTAACTTAGTTTCAAACTAGGTTATTAAGAATTAGAAACTGTTTTATATTTCAAAACTTGTTTATGAAATCACAATAAATTTGTTTCAGTGCTCATTCAATTTTGAAGGATAATAATTTCTAAATACCTAGTTGAAATATATTTACTACAATTGAACGGTTTATGAGGTTGAAAAGCTAATTCATTTGAATTTAATCATAAACAACGATGGAAAGATTCAAGCTGCTAAACAGAATGTGCACTGAATACAAAATAGAAAAACAAAACACTTCCCATAAAATTGACAATGTGGCTCTGCATCGATTTCAGAATTGCACCAGCATCTCTGGAAAGAGCATTTCTGTCTTGTGGCAGTATTTTTTTATTTTATTAGATCGGTCAAAAAAGATCTCTCCTCTCAAATATGAGATCTTTTACTAGAAAGTTTTGATCTGCTGAAAGGGATCCAGCCTCAAGTAGCTTCATGTTTGCTTTAACTACCCCACTTGTCTACATGGTGTAAATGACATCTGCCCATTTTATCTCCTACTAAAGACATCTCATTCGTAATTATTCATGTCCCAGACCTCTATGGGGGATTTTTAGCTTTAGTTTTTGCATATTAAAAGATTAGAATCCTGTTTAAGAACCGTTTCAATAGAAGAAGGCTCTATAAACTGTTTTATAGTTCATAGCAAATTATGTTTCACAACTTCACAATCTTAGCAATGATCTAAACTTTAATGATGCATTTAAAACATGACCCCTGCAGTAAAGTAATGGCTGATGACCAGGTTACCTGTTTGTTCTGAGTACCTAGGCCTTCTGCTTGGTCCTGCCAGTGAGGGCCAACGTTTACATTGGCTCACTGGCCCGGTAGCAGACCGGCAATCAGAGAGAGGAGAGCAGGAACAATAGGCTAAGAAAGGAAGAGACACAGGCGACAGACAGGAAGAACAGGTCAGGGAGCGGTTAGTGACTGCAGAAGGAAAAAGAAGAGAGAGGTCGGCTTCATTCGAGGGGGTTGAATGAAAGAGGGAGGAAGGTACAACGATGAAGAAGTTTAGAACAACTGAGGAGAGAAAAGTGTTTTTCCAACTGACCTCTCGCTCGTCTTTGGCCACAGACTGAATGGAAACACCAGAAGGTTCAGATTTCCCAGATGAGGTCTGAAAGCCTCCGCTGTTGTTGCGGATGTGGCCGGCGCCACGTTTGTGGGTCCCCGCCGTGGACCGCAGCTGAGGATGCAGCTGCAGGTTAGGCGAGGAAGGCGTGGACGTCAGCACCAGCGTTTTGAGGGCAGTCACCTCGGCTTGCATAACGTCAATCTAGGAAACGTCATCACGACAAAAATGTTGACCAACTGTGTGGATTTGAAGATTTATCTGGATAACAAAAGGAATTAATATTGACATGAGGATCAACAATAACTTTGCAGACCTTTCCTTGAGCTTCCTTTAGCTGCTTCTCTGCTCCTGCTTGTTTCACGTTAGCTTCACGCACCATCTTATGGGCTTCCTGTTAAATTTAAGCCTTCAGATTAATAAAATCAGCAAATGGTTTTGAAAATGTTTACACTTTAAGTTCCATTCAGCATTTTAAAAACATATGTTGATGACCTGTTCTATTAACCTATGCAATAAGAAGTACTGAAAAACAATTATGCAACTTGTACAGCCCGGCTCTCGGGCAGCAGCCGTTAAACTTCGTTAAAGACTGCTGACCTCAAACAGACTGGCAGTCAGCTCCTCCAGCTCTTGCTCCAGCTGATTCCTGACTTGCGAAAGACGTTCGCACTCCTTGTCTTTTAGTTTCAGTTCCTGAGATGAGAAGAAGCAAACAACACATTTTACTTGGAAGTACATCTGCTTTGTCAGCTTTTTTTTTTTTTTTGCCAATATCTATCCGTGCAAACATAAGAGAACGTTACAACACCTTCTTTGCTGTATCCAGCTGTTCCCGGAGGATCTCTGAGCCCTTTTCTCTGATTTCTTTTTCTTTAATCTCCAGCGAGGAGCTGCGGAGCTGGCAGAGATTGCCGTGGGCTGAGGCGGGCCCATCCCGGCCTCCTCCCTCCAGTTTGCTCACTGGCTCCGGATCCAGATCTACCAACCTGCAGGAAAAAGAAACAAAAAAAAGAATCATAAAGGATTTAGGAAAATATCAACTTTAAACTAAAATAAAAAACAATTATGCAAGAACTGTATGGGAATGACTTCAGAGATGTTTTTAAGTACAGACTCCACACCTTTTAATGTTTGGGATCATTAAAGTATTTGGAAAGAAAACCTGTAAACTGGTTTTCTTTAAAGCGAGAAAGGCCAATAAATTGTAGATACTTTTACTGCCTAAAAACAGGAACATTTCAACTCTTACTAACCCACTTTTGTCAACAGACAATAAACAGAGCCGGGCACATCATTATTGGAACATCTGATAAAACGTGTTAAAATCAAATTTTATTTCCAAACCAAAATTTTCCTCGTGATCATGAAACGACTTTTTGTGACAAATGTCTGACTATCGCCCTCATGTCCAAGTTAAGACCGATTCAATTTTCCTCGTCCTCCTCCGGCTCTATTCAGAGTCCAACGCTAATAATAAGAGCATTAACAGCCATACGTTTCCTTCCCTTCTTATGTAATTCTGCTCCAGTAAACAGGCCGTACAGTCTCACTGAACAGTGCGACAGACCGAGATTTTTATCATGACGAACCCGAAAAGTGTGACTTGTTCGAGCACTTTACAGGTTTCCGAACTGCACATTGCAAAAGCGTTGGGGTGGATGTGTGATGATAAGAGAACAAGAGAAGCTTCGACCATTACAGCTTCAATTAAAAAGTTGTTTTGTTTTTCTAAATGGAACCGGGAAAAACAAGCCAAGATGAGAACCCTGATTCAGCTTACCCTCTAGCACAGTGATGAGGATGGATATGGAGATTAAAGTTAAGGTCCAAAGTACAACAAAGGACATATTTCAGGAAATGTGTACATATCTTTGCCTGGGTGTCAGTGATTGTGGAAGGAGATGCACCCGTCTCAACTTTTTGGGATTTATTTTTGAGTCAAACTAATTTTCCATCGTAACTGAACCCTCGTGTTTAAACATGTGCACCCTAGAATGCCCATTGATGGTTCATTGAAAAACTGTTTCAAAGGTTTATATAAGCTGGCATTACTGGCATTTGGCTACCAGCTTGTGACAGTAAATACCTTTAACTCACTTGACATTTCACACAATCTGTGAGGTACACATTCAAGAGGAACGGTTTGTTCTTGCTTTGACAATCAACAGCTTCAGCCATGTTCAGACCTATCTGGTTGATTATGCCGGCAGCTATGTAATCCTCTAAGGAAAAAATGAAGCGTTTTACTTGCTATTCTAGTTCACACTTTCAATAACTCTTATTATTCATGTGAACACATAAAATATGTCTCATTTTTCCCCCCCATCATCTCTATCAAGATCATATGTTGATTGCTGACGTTTTGATTCAACAACATTGTTATTCGATTTTCCCAAAGATAGGTAACATTTTAAATATGAAAGAGAGAAAGAAGCCTACAATTTAGGAGCACCTATATACTAAAAAGGCAACAGATCTGGGACACTGGTTCACCCATTAAAAATGTAAATAGTTTTCATATCACATACCATGTAACGTCCTTATTTACCGAGTCACATACTAATTGAATAAAAAACGCCTGCAATTTTGGTCTATATGAGGTTAGCAGATCAGGATTTGGTACTGAATAGTGCATGTACACCGGGACCGGTGTTGTGAAACTATTAGTTTGATATAATGTTTGAGAAACAATCCTAACATACTCGTCTTAATGTGATTTCATCACTCCCATGACTATCAAATACCAGCAAGCATACTCAAGCGCCACTTTGTTTTGACCTGGAGTCATAGTCTATCATATTGAATAAGAAGCAACTAGTGTAAACAGTGATAAGAGCCGGTATAAACTTTCATATAAAAAAAAATCTGATAATCGTGAAATAAATCCCTTTCAAATAACCAAATTGTGTATTGAAGTTAAAGTTTGATCCATGCAGCAAAATACTTACATACTGACACTATTGGTGTATAGGAAGAGCCACAATGTGATTGTTCAAGATGACCTGCAGCTGTTTCAGCTTTTACAGCGTTGTTAAAAGTCTTAATTTTTAACCTAAAACCCCTGATCATCATATGTGAATCATTTGAGTATTTGGTGACTTTCAGTTTCTGAAATGATTTCTGGATTGACATTCAACACTAATATTTATTCATTTATTTGACATAACTACTAACAATACCACTCCAGCTTCGGACCCCACAGGGACCTCGAACCACAGCTTGAGAAACATCTGATTCTGCATCATCATGGCTTTTAAATCTGAATCCCAAAGAAAATATACTTACTTGTGTATTTCAGTGTCAACTCTGGAATCTTTATTGTCCAGTTTTTTCCTCTCGTCTCTTTTATTTTCCTCGTTTTTACAAAGACAAACGACGCTGAAGGGTTTTGCTAGTTTCGCTGAAACTAATCCCAGCACTTTGAAACCACGGCGGAGGAAGAAGAAGAAGAAGAAGAAGAAGAGCAGCAGTTTTAATGGAAACGCGCGAAGAAGAAACCAAACGCTACAACCGCCTGGTTTAAAACAACGTTCAGTTCCTTTAAAAAGTTGACTTCTTACGACAGAAACACGACTTTCTCCTCTCCTGTCTGCCCTGATCAACTGGGATGAGCCTGGAGGGAAACTGGGAGTGGAGTTCTCATCACGTGACCTACGAGGAGTAGGTCACGTGATGAGGACTCCACTCCCAGCTGATTAGTTCAGGAGAGATTTACAGCATATTTCAAGCTTTGTTATTCAAAACTAAAGCCTACACGTTAAAGTGCAAACTAGACATGTCAAGAAAGAATTGTTACAATAGCATAAATGTCATTTTTGCTGCAATAATCTTGATCTGAGTCCATAAACAGTGGCAGTTCTAGCATGTTTGGTTCCCTGGGCAGGTTCCATGTTTCTGGGCCCCAAATTCAGCAGAAAAAAAGTGTAATTTAAAAGTAAACCTTATATAGATTTACTATTGTGCAGAACAAATAAAATAAAAATGCTGGGGCACATTGCTTCCCCTAGCAACGTTTCTCTGAATCCAGGAATTCACATGACGTTGTTTTTATGTAAAATGCAGGCCAGCGTGTTTAGCAAAGCAAATAGTTCGTTACGTGACTGACTTTGACGCAGCACAGTGTTGCGTTGTCACAGAACAACACAATAATAGATTTTCAAGAGGTTTGCACCGCCCAAAACCGGCTCTGTGAAGGCAGACGAACACCAACCGTGACTGCGAATCTCAATGAGCATCAAAAATTGGAACAGGTTCACAACTCATAGCTAAAATTTTATATATAATGTGAACTTTGCTTTTTAGAATTTAAACAAAAAAACAATGGAAATAGAAAGTCTCCTTCCACATATGTTATCTCTTTTGCCACCATTCATTTAAAACGAAACACTTACTGTCCAACAACACAGCGTTCCTCCTCAGGTAGTCTACTGGACTTGTGTTTGACTGCAGGCACATTAGATGTCCCGAAAAAGGCTGGGGAGGAGTACACTGCGATCCCTGATGGACCTGCCATGAGGACTTCATATCCTGGGGTTGATGAGGCTGAAGATGGTGGTGAGGAAGAGATATGGACTCTGTGAATTCCCTCAAAAGCATCCATGTGGCTCGCTCGCCGTTTCAATCAGTCAAAGCCAGAAGCAGCAACTTCTCCTTTGTGAGGATTTTCTTGATAAGCCTGATATCTGTGTGAGGGTTTTAGCACATGATAGAGCAGAAAGTAAAAAACAACACACCGAAATCCACGTTTGGCTGAAGAGATGTATTACTTGATAAGATGTAGCCAAACTTGATAGGAAAAAGCATCTTGAACAATGAGACAAAACTCATGCACTACACATATAACATATTCCAACTGTACATGTCTGAAATTATATTAGGACTAAGAATTACAATGTAAACACTCACCAGGATGATTCCTTGTTTTCAGAGCACGAAAATCTGCAAAACAGCAGTTTTCTCCTCAGTTAATCCCACGAGTTTAGCGCACTAAACTTTTCGCCCTGATCTGAGTCCCCTGGTTTGGCAGGAAGGGTTAATAACGAACCGCTACTGACCAGTAACAACTTAGCTGTACACATTTCTTCCAGCTGAGGGGGGCCAAACTCAGTTTTCACCTGAAGACTCACAGCTGATACAATCAAATATAAAAAAGTCTAATATTTAGAGATTACATGTTCAGAGAGGCGTTTTTAGTATAGTAAAATTACTATGTGATTGTCAGTAGGCGTATGTCTGAATCAAACATCTCTGATGTTTGCTCCTCAGAGTCTGATCATGGCACTTAACATCATCCATTAGTGGCAGCTGTGCGGTGCTTACATTTGCTCAGATTAGCAGGATCTGGTCTCACAATGCAGCTTTGTTGCAGAGAGATTAACACATCAAGTGACCGGAGGTGTGGGTGAGCCTTGCTTACTTTCTCCTTTCCGTCTTACTGGTTTCCAACATTGTCCCTGAGCTCTGCTGCCCCACATCTCGAGAACCAGCGAGTACGAAGGCCAGGTGGTTTTATTTTTACCGGTGAGTGCATCAATTGGCTGTAAGTGTTAAACAGTAATTAACTTTGTGGAGCTATTTAATGGCTTAATTAAATATTAAATACACTGGACAAAATAACAAAAAATCTTGTCAAGTGTTTTTGTGACAAACCCAACTAGCAAGCAACCATCCAGCAAGGTATTGGAGTTGTTGTTGTTTTTTTGGTAGTCAATAATATTCATAAGAAAACCTGGCAGGATTTTTAGAAAATTAAATATGTTTAAAAAAATACTATAATTATTCAATAATTATTGGCTTAAAATATTTCATACAGTTTGCTAAAATGGTTGTTAATTAATTTTGTCTGGTTTCAAGATGTTTGTAGTAGAAAATACACAAAATTACTTGGTAAGATTTTGTATTTTTGCATTTTGAAATTACAATTAAATTATAGTTTGACTAAATATATTTGATTTTACATAAGAATATTCTGTATATTAGCACATTATGCAGGTATATTTATATACTTCTCTGTCTGTTTTTGTAGAAATGTTTCGAGGTTGGCTTTGTGACTTCCAGGTCGAATCTTGAAGTTGAACTCAGACGAAACCCCCAAAAACAAAGAAGCTGGTCTGGTTTCTTTCATGCTGGACTACAGACTGTCGACAAATTGGTGTAAACGCAGCTGCAACGATGACAGTGACATACTCTCGAAGAGTTGCTGATGCAGGTTTGGGGACCTTTTTTCACCTGCTTCTGCGATGGAGAGGCAGCATCTATAAGCTTCTGTACAGAGAGCTCATCATCTTTACAGTTCTCTACTATTTCTTCAGCGTTGTTTACAGGTAATAGCAGACAGACTCTAGCAAATATTTAAAACCAACAATATTTTTTAATACAGAGTAATACTACTTTCTATAAAACCAGATAAAAGCTTAAATAATGATTGATTATTTGTTTATTTAGTATTTTTTAACTAGGAAAAGATAGATGCAACAAAATAAGGTAAACACATAATAATTGTGTTAACACTACCGCATCATCTGCAAGAAGCAGAGACTCGACCTGAGGCTACCATAATAGATCACCTCAACATCCTGGTCTCGAAATTCTGGACATTAAAGTTATGAACAGAATTGGTGACAAAGGGCATTCTTGGGTGGAGCAACTCCCACTGGAAACAAATCAGATTTACTTAGAGCTGCTCCATTCTTCCGCGGCCAGGTTGAAAACAATAATGTCCCTTCTGAAATTATGGTTTAGGACTGTGATTAGCTTATAGTTGAAACACACCCTGTTGTCTCCTTTTTCAAATATTGGGACCACCACCAGTCCAAGCAAATGTTGCAGAGGCGTGTCAGTCACCACCAACCAATAACATTCAACTCCTTAAGGAACTGTGGGCCAATCTGATCCACTCAAAGAAAAGTGCTACTGGGAAAGTTTTTTTTTTAAATCTCATAAATGTTATTGTTTCAAATGAATGTTAGTTTTGAGCCAAATATAACTTGAGTAATTACAAAATAACCAAAAAAAAAGTGATTCTATTTTGTAGGACAAAAGCCGATCAAAAACATGCAAGCAGACCAAAAAGAACACAAATGTTCCTCAAGAAATAACGTGCTGGTGATCCACAAAACTCTCTATTGTTCTATAATCCTGGAAACAACATTTTCTCCATGTAAATCAAGTTATCTCTTAAAAACATCTAGTTTTTTTTTATTTCACTTAGCTTATAATTTATGGAAAAAAGCAAATAGATCAAATTTGTGAGGTTGTGAATGCTTGTTTCACCGTGTTGTACTTTACATATATTCCCAGCGTTTAAGAAAACACTTCTTTAAGCTCAACACTTCAGGGTTACACCATAAAACTCAGTCACGATCATTTTAAAAGGTTTCTTGGAAGAGTTATTGTGGGATTAAGTGACCTGAACTTAAAATGAATAGATGTGTCTCCTAAACTTTAATAATCATTTATTTTATTGTAACCTGGTAAAACGACTGTTCTGAACATGCAAGGGTAGTTAATATTTGTAGTATTCATAGAAGCTGAGACAACACCCAGTTTTTTTGGTAGAGCTAAAGATGTAAGATGATTTGCATGTTTTAAATAATAAAAACATTCTCGCCACCAGCTGGGAGGATTATTTTTAATTTTTATCTTAGAGACTTGTGTAAATCTCTTTAAAAAGAATATTTGGTTTGACACGAGCCCCTTATAAAAGTTTCAGCGCACTCACCGCGAGCCACTTAGAGCACACTAAATCTAAATTTGGAAAGAGAGATTGTGGGACTCCTGCTGTACCTCAACAAATGTACTGGGTTCTAAACTTAGCAAGAGTGATTTAATGTGAAGTTAGCATGTTCTTCCTTTGCTTGGTTGGTTTCTTTTTGTAGACTCCAAAACATGAAGGTTGGGGTAATTGGTAACTCCAAATTCAATGCATACGAGTATGTTTGTCTCTATGTTTTCTGTGGTTTCCTCTAGAAGCATCTTAAACGTGTCAGTGCTTATGAATGAACTTAGGTTAGTTTTTCCTTCACCAGGTTTCTATTAAGCAGTGAGCAGAAGCGGCTGTTTGAGAAGCTTTCAATATACTGTGACCGCTATGCAGAACTCATACCTGTGTCGTTTGTTTTGGGTGAGTTTGGTTTTAAGTCAAACACCTTTTCTTGAAACTGTGATTAAAACTTGTTAGGGTTTTTTCCTTTCTAAAACCAGGTTTTTATGTGACTCTTGTGGTCTCTCGCTGGTGGGGACAATTTGAGAACATACCTTGGCCAGACCGTTTGGCGGCGCTAGTAGGAGCTCATGTCCGTGGGGCCGATGAGGTTGCCAGACTGACCCGACGAACTCTGATGCGATACGTCAACCTCTCAGGAGTTTTAATCTATCGCTCTGTCAGTACCGCCGTCTACAAAAGGTTTCCAACCATTGAGCATTTGGTGCAGGCAGGTACGACATGATAGTGAAACCCATAAACTTGACTGACGGTTTAAAATGTCCACTATGTTTTGTATCTTAAAAGAAACTTGACTTATCTGTGGTCCTAACTGGGAACAAATCCAGCCAAAAACACGGCAATGCGTTTCTTCCTCTCAGGTTTGATGACATCAGAGGAACTGAGGCACTTGGAGGATCTACCGTCCCCCCATAATAAGTTCTGGGTTCCTTGTACATGGTTCGTCAACTTGGCTCTGAGAGCACGGACTGAAGGTCGCATCAACAACGATGTGGCTCTCACAGCCATTCTCACTGTAGGTTGTTACTTTACATCGGTCTGCTGACTAGAGGAGCAGTAATTTATAAAAATACTTTATTGGCTGGACCTTTGTTGTTTTTTTCCATTCAGGAGCTAAACAGTCTGAGGGCAAAGTGCATGAAGTTGTACGGTTACGATTGGATTAGCCTCCCTCTCGTGTATACTCAGGTTTGTGATATTTGTTTAAAATAATATGGACATCTATATCTGATGCATTTAGTACACTGAAAACTCATTTAAATGCACAAATTATGCATTTGAACTAGGTGGCAACTGTTGCAGTCTACAGCTTCTTCCTGGCTTGTCTGATCGGTCGACAGTTCCTGGATCCGGCTCAAGCATATCCGGGTCATGATGTGGATTTCTACCTACCGATTTTTACCCTGTTGCAGTTCTTTTTCTATGTAGGATGGCTTAAGGTGAGCCACAACTAAAACATTATTTGCACATTATATTTTATTTTACTTTTACCTATCATTACAGAGGTGTTTTGTTTTGATGATCTCAGGTGGCTGAACAACTTATTAACCCTTTTGGTGAAGATGATGATGACTTTGAAACAAACTGGCTTGTTGATCGAAACCTGCAGGTATTTCCCACTTTATTTAAAATCTAACTGATAGCAGCTGTCATGTTTAATTTGTGGGGGTTTTCATTGTTTCTCAGGTTTCTCTACTGTCCGTGGATGAGATGTACGACAGCCTGCCATTGATTGAGAGGGACATGTACTGGAACGAGTCGGAGCCCCAGCCTCCCTACACTCCTGCCAGTGTTGAACACCGTAAACCCTCTTTCATGGGCTCCGCTCTCGATATCAGGTAAACTTTTGTGTTTATTTTCTGGAAAACATTCCAGCATTGCTTCACATCTTGGTAATGATCTACTCGATTTTCCCCAGTGTCCCTAAGGAAGAGATGGAGTTTCAGTCCAACCTGGAGCAGATCAAAGAAAACGAAGAAGCCAACTACACCACCCCACTGCTTGGAGGGTTGGGTCGTCTTTTGGGCGTCCAGTCCCCAAATTTTCCTCGGTCTTCCCGGGTCCCTCTGCTACGCCGTTGCCCTGGAGCTCCACTTAGCCGGTTTCCTCTTTACTTGCACCCAGAAGCACCATCAATCCTTTCCCAAGGACGCCACCCTTTGAACCAGGAGCGGGATCCTGAGTACGCCTTCTCCACTGTGCCCATGTATGACAGACCAGGATTTTACAGCTGTCCACAGACACCCATTCACTGTGGGCCCCCTGCAGTGCCTCGGCCTCGGCATGCCCGGCAGATCCAACACGAGTGGGATCGCAGCTGCAGCTCCATGGCCCCTCCGACAGTGGGATCCCAGCTACTGGCTCCAGACACACCCAGCCATCTCCCACCACCACCATCTTCTGCGCTCCCCTGGGTAAGTGGGGATGGAGATCCGCGAAGTGGACCAGCGTTCTCCTTCCCCGACCCAGCACCAGAACTCTGCCCAATTTCTAAGCTCCGGCGAGGACATGGCCTACTGTCCAGACGCCCTCCTCCCCCTCATCTCACTTTAGAAACCCTCCCACCTCCTGACAGTCAGCCAGGACCCCCAAGTGCTCGGGTTGCAGGAGGTGGAGGGGAAAGGGCGTTCTCGTTCATTCCGCCCTGTCACACAACGGTACCAAATCCCGGTAATCCCAACAGCAGCTCCGGCAGCATTAACGCAACAAGCACCACCAGCGCTGCCACAACAGGAAGTCTTTGCAATGGAGCAAGCCACAGTGGTTTTAGTAACCATGGAAACTTCGCCTCAAACCAGAGGACGAGCAATGGGGGACCAAACGGTGGGTCAAGCACCAACATGAACACAGTTTCTACATCTACACCCCCACAAGAAGCAAGTCAGCAAAATTCAGCCAATGATTCGGGAATCTCATTGGCTGAGGGAGACCTGCTGGGAGTTCTGGTGGACGCTGGGATGAATAAGGCGGAGAAAGGGAGCAGAACTGAGGAAAAAAACAACTAATTTAAAGTCTCTTATGTGTATTTAATTCTAAATCAAAGGATCTGAACTGACATATAGGAAATGACAAACAAAGTTCAAAGAACAAAGGAATTTGTTAAATTAGTGTTGCAGCCAGGAGGGCCAACACTTCCCAGTCATACTTAATATAAAGTCCCTTCTTAGACCTTTTATGAAATCAGTATTTTCAACCCATTGCTTTCAAAGTAGACTGTGCTACTGATTGAGTCAACAAGCTCAATTATTAAATACTTTGCGTTAAACCCTATTTCCTGAACTAATTAACAATTGACCTACTTCTTACGCAGAAATCCCCTTAAATGACCTGAATTGACCGTGAGCCAGTCAGAAATTTCAAAAACTTGTATGCTTTTCCTAAAAACCAAGCTTACCGGTTTTATCCAAAATCCTGACCTTGTATCCATAAGTGTACTAATAAATGTTTTTTCAATTGTCTATTGTAAAAAATAACCCCACAAATGATTTGCTGATTATTGCTTTATTTTCCCAAAACAAGCCTTTTATACATACAATACAACATATGGCCAAAGCTAAGAATATCAATTGGTATAATGTAACCGCTAACAAGTTTTGGAGAAAATAACCAAACAAAAGAAAATTACACACACAAAAGCTTTTAAACCAATGTTTTTCGGCATTGGACAAAGAAAGTACCCGTACCTGTGATAATCGTAGGTTGCTGCTTTAAAATAAAACAAAATTCTCGAGAAAAACAAATAACATCCTGAGTATTTTCAAGATGTATACAGAGTGCATTATATATAAGGACTTAGTTGTTTGTGGCTTTCTTGCTATGATTGTAATTCATTTCACCTTCTCACCTCTAGGTGCAGGTTATACCTTTGATGCTAATGAAATAAACCTTTGCCTCAATGGTTATTTAAAGAAAAGCAAAACAATTGCACAGTTGGACCAGAAGCATATCTTTTAGTAAACACTACTTCACATCAGATAGAGACCGCTCCACAACTTCAACTGTCAGACTTTGTTTGTTTTTTTTCTTGTTGTTGTTGTTGTTTAGAGATCCTGGTGGGAGTAAATTATTTACAGGTGCTACAAGAAACAGCCTGGTAGCAGCGGTGGCAGCCATGAAGATGAGCCCCCAACTATGGCTTAGTGATGAGAGTAAAAATCAAATTGCATGTTGTTCCTGAGGGAAGTCAAGAAACTTCTCATATTTAAAAGGATATTCTGCATGTAGGAAGTAGATGTACCATCTGTTATACTGACAGCAGAGTATGGCAGTGGTTCCCTCCACACTACATTGAGGTCTTGTGTTCTTAAACCGATGTGAAGGTGATCTTTTTTATTACATATAGCTTATAAATGTAACTATTGCATGGTCTGAACTCCACAAATCTATATGGCTACATGTTGCCACAGAAAGCTGATGCATAAAAAGCTGTAAAGTTAGATGACGTAATATGTACTACACATAGAACGCTTGCTTTCCCCAGAGGTGAAGAAAGATGGTGACGGTTTAACTGCCCCCCTCTGCCATGGTGTGTTTGTCAAAGAGGTACTCGGCCATCCCATCCTGAGGGGCTCCCATGCGACGCAGGTTTGAGATCCAGCCTCCCAGCTGTTTGATCGACTGCACCTGCTCATCCAGAAAATGTGTCTCAATGAAGTCGCACATCTGTTTGGGAAGACAAAAAGATCGTTACGTTGCAGCAATGTCAGATCTTAAGGGCAGATCAAGAACAGGACGTTCTTCTGGGTTGTTACTCACATGGGGATCATTGTGTTCGGCGGCCATTTTCTGGAGGTCCAGCAAGGATTGGTTTACGCTTTTCTCCAGCTGCAAAGCGCACTCCAGGGCCTCCAGTCCGCTCCCCCACTCATCTCTATCAGGTTTCTGACACACACACACAAATAACTCATGATGCAAAATCGCCGATATTTTTCAGAAAACAGAAAGAGCATCAATTTTTATATCCTATAACAGTCCGACTACTGAAAACAAAAGTCGATTTCCGCTCATTAGTAAAAGCAGGCTTGCATACCCTGATGTCCTGCAGAAAAATTCTTCCTCCACGCTTGTTCTGCATACTCATCAGCTTCTCTGCATGCTCACGCTCCTCTTTCGACTGGCCATTGAAGAATTTTGCAAAATGCCGAAGGGATTTGTCGTCCCTGTCAAAATAGTACGCCTTCAAAGAGAAGGGTAAGCAGAATGATAAAGAAAAAAGGCATTTCACACAAAATTATAAAGGAATATATGACAGAAATGGATTTTAGGTGTTTCTCACCATTGAGAGATAAACATAGGAGGCATACAGCTCTAGGTTTATCTGTCTGTTGATTGCAGCCTCGCAGTCCTGATGGAAGTTTTGTCGGATTTGGGAACTCATGTCTATAAATATTACAATAAAGGATCTGAAAATGACTTAAAATCGAACACAAATATGTATAAACATCTAAGTAAACGGTACTGGCGACACAGACAAACTAATCATAAACAGACACACCTGCTTGTTTTTATTGATGTAAAAGCAGACTCCATGCAATAGTATTTATACCCTATGAATTTTGTCTATTTAAAACCACAACCGTCAACGTATTCCATTGGGATTTTATGTTAATAACCAACATAGAACTGAACATTTTACATAGAGTTTACAAGTAAAAATTTAAAGGGTTTTGAATGCAACTGCATTCAGAGGGCTGAACTGATTTAATCATTTTCTCTGGCTGCATATTTAGTCTCATTGTCCTGCTGGAAGACACACATTTATCCCAGTCTGAAGTCATTTGAAGCCTCTAAAGGGTTTTCTTCCAGTATTGTTAAGAACTGTCCCTACATGCATATGCCTACTGACGCATATTCATGAGGCTATCATTATGTTTCACAGTGTGTTACGCAAATGTGCAGTGCTAGGTTTTTGGTCACGTTTCTGCATGAAGGGCACAAGGTTCAGGTTTTCTTGGAGCCCAGCACTTTCTTCCATGCTTGCTTTTTCTACCTTACTTGCTGCCAAGTAAGAATTGATGGTTTACTGCTCTCCTTCTACAGAAAGTAAAGACTTGAGTCTGTTGCTCTCCACAGCTTCCATTCATTGATCTTGTCCTCTTTTCTGTTTAATACTTTCAATCCCCAACAATGAGTGCAGGAGGACACCCTAGTGTACAAGTGCATTATTATAATTTCCAGTTTCGGACAGTAAAATCACATTGGATCTTTGACTTTGATCAGTGATGAAATCAAACACAAGTGGATTTTGTAGTGTAATTAATTAGGTTGCATTGAAAGCAGTTTTCCACACTGATTTCCTTTAGGGTGTATCAGAGTATAGGGGGCCTAAATACAAATACACCATGAATCAAAAAAGCTGTACATTTCATTAGCACGTCATATAAAATCTCAATAGATTTCAATAATAAATAAAAATCTAAAGAGCCCATCATTTCACTTCACCTCTGACTGCACATTTTCCTGCATCCACATTTATCCACACAAGCCCTGCCTGCTAATAATCAGCCATTATTATTAGACATGATTGCTCTGTTACACTAGCAGCTAATAAATCACGACTTTCAAATAATTGTTATAAATAGCATAACATAAAACTCAGCATAGAAATGCATGCAAATAACGGTGGAGCTGCAAGGTTTAATAACTATACAGCTTTTAGTTCCTGGTCTCAGACTTACCCGCTTTAAGATCTTTGTACTCAGTGGAGACCAGAGGAGGTGATGCAGTTTCACCTGTTTAATATGAAAGCTTAGATGAAAAACAGCCTGAATGTTACCCAAAGTCACCCACCATGTAAACACCTCAGGGGCGGGGTTAACCGAGTGTTGCGTTCACGGACAACAGGAACTCCATGCTCGTCTTTTTTGAGCATATAAAAAAAAATACTCGCATTTGTCTAATTAACAAAATAAACGACTGAGCAAAATGTTATTTGTGAAAACAAAAACAGAAGTAAGGTGGTTTTTGTCTTTGTCCGAGGTGACTTGAAAGCAGCCATAACCTCAGCCACGCAGCTCTTAGTGCGCATGCGCTCTTTTATGTGCATTTGTAAAGGGTTTGCACAATGTGGATAAAAAAATATATATGTTTTTGTTGCCACCCTGAAATGTTTTAGATCAAACTACTAATATTAAATACATGGAAGCCTGTTTTCTCCACTAAATAATTTAATTGTGGAGTTCACAGGCTTCTATACAATGTTAATCTCTGTAAAATGCTTAAAAAGAATGAGAAATCACTTCATAAAAATAGAAATGGCATTAAAAATATGTGATTAGTGCCTTTTGGTTAGATAACCTCAAACAGAATAGAAATAGCTAAAGCAAAATCTCAAGTAGTAAAAACAAAAAACATAATTTTGTAATCTCCAGATATTGAAGAGATGGTGAGAAAGTTAGTTTTACGGAGTGTGAAACTAATTTCAAAAAAGGATTGCAACTAGTCGTACAGAGATGGATGGGTAATTAAATGAAAACTATAAATTACACTTTTAGACCCCGTCAGAGAATGTCCACCTATCAGTTATCTAAATTATAGAAAGTAAAACAGCACATGCATCCCTCATATAAAATAATAGCAGCTTGATCAAAGTTTAGGATGAAATTCAATCAACATGAGCTTAAACTGTGCATGTCACAGCAGTGGCTGCCTGAAAAGATCAAAACAAAGAAGCGTAGGCCAAAATATTTCATAGTAATTTTAAATTCTACAAAAAAAGGTCTAATTTGGTATTGCAGTGAATCTCAAAAGAAACACAGGAAGTGGGCTGGTAAAGCAAGCTACTCACAATGTTTTTAGTCCTTACCTTTATTTGGAACAAAAATCAGTGTTACAGTAAGTAAAGGTTCAAAATAGTACTTCAAAATTTGAGATTTCCAAAAGCAGCTATCCTTACAAATGTGTTGGTAAATACTGTTAGCCAGTGGCTTTTTCCAAACATTTATTGATTTGATTAAAATAAAAGGGAAACAAATAACACTTGCTGAAGTGCTTAGTGATAACTAAAATACAAGTTTCAGAATAAAACAACAGATTTAAAGATGGACGTCAACACAAAGCAACTAAACAGATTCCCATTTTCCCAGTACTGTACATGTTTTATGAAACCAACACACATTTGTGCTAAATCTGTTTTACATGTTTTTTTCACTATAAAATAAAAAAAATTCATAAAAAAGATGAAATTAACACAGGAAAAGCAAATTACTTTATTTGAAACAGACAAAAATATAAAAGTTTATACAGCAGCGTACAACACCCGTACTGTATCAGTGTAGAGATCTCACTTAGCTGGAGGAGAGTGCCACACCGCAGAGCTGGTGCGTTTAAAGTAACGGGGTTTGCTTTTGTAGAATATGTCCTCCAGTCTCGGTGGCTCAATGGGCCCAAAGAAAGAGTCCAAATCAGGAGGGTTGAAGTATTGCTTCATAATTAGCTGTTTCAGATTGGCACCTGAAATAAATGAGGGGAAATAAAAAGTTAAAAGTTTTGTATACATGCAAGTAACGGTCACCATCATAAAAGGAGAAAATGTACCAACATTATGTTTAGAAACATTTTCTCTACGCCTGAAACGATTATTACAATAATCAATTAATCCGTAGATTGTATTTTGATTAATTATCTACCCCCCCTCAAAATTGAACATTACAGCAAATTACACAATCATGTTTCTGGTTGTATATTTGTTTACTATAATATCAAAAAATAAAACCGTTCAGTTTTAACAATAAATGAGCACAAAATGTCACCAAATCTTAATTAATCTAAACCAGCAAAAGAGGAAGCAAGTCTGATTCACATTTTCTTGTCTTTTTGCGATTTTAAAAGTGCGCAAAAAAATTTGGATCACAGTCTGATAAAAACATTGCTAGCTTAGGGCTAGTCTGCTAAATTGTTTTGAAATAAAGGATTAATAATCGGATAGCAAGAGTTTAATATTTTATATTATTTTTTTTCCAACAGAATTTGAACCCGATGACAATAAAACTCACTTGGTTCAGATTGAAGGTTTAAAATGTAAGTATTTTGGTAATTTTATTTAATTAATTATTGACTCGCATATGTTATTCCAGCAAATAGCATGTTTTACAGTCTATGTTATATTTAAGGATTATTTGACTACTAAATTGCTTCAGCCCTACTCTATACTGCTGAGGTTCCCCGTACAAAAGGGTAGAGATCCCACATAACTGCCCGCAATCTAAATACACAAACTGCCTCTACTCACCTTCAGCCCAGGAGGGAATGGGTTTTCTCGGATCGGACTCATCGTCTGTAGAATCGTCACTGTTCTGGTCCATTCCATAATCCTCCGGATTCTTTGAGATGATCAAACTCTTATTTCCGCCGCTAGGAGTGATGGCATACGTCTGAGGAGACATTTCCTGCAGCCGAAAATAAAAAGCTCACAATGAGGACTTGTGATGAAAAATCTTATTAATGTTTTCTGGAAAAATAAATAAATGAGAAATACCTGGATATCCACAGTAACATTCAACCCACCCTTTCCTACAGGCGTCTTCATTACTGAGCGCTGGGAGAAACAAACAAACAAACACACACACACACACACAAAAAAAGAGGAAAATAACTAAGACAAATATATCTGGGTAGACATGCTGCATCTACAGAGGAATTATTGGAGGAAAATTACAATCTGTGAGGGATTCTTACCTCAATATCCACAGTTTTATTCAGCATGTCAGCAGAATGCTTTAATGTAGAAAGACAGAAAAAAAAAACAGCTTTTACGATCAGTGAATGATAAAATTTATAATTAGCAACAACAAAAAAAACTTGTTAATGATTTTACATCCTTAAGGCCAATTTGTGGGTTTTCCGCCAGTGTTACATTGGTGCTAGAACTTTCTTATTACCAGTTTAACAGTGAGACAGACGGGAGGGAGAGAGACATGCAGAGTGGTCCAGCACAGGATTCAAATCTGGGACCAGAAGGGCCAACTACCCTCTGCCCCCATACATGGTACACCTGCTGAATCTGTGGAGCTATGTGGACCAAATAATCCAACCAATTTAAAAACGGTTTCGTTTTTATTAAAAAAAATCTAATCTGATGTCTCTTAAGTGTTTTCTTTTTCTCTCTCCATGTACAGCGGATGATAAAAACAAACCTTATAACGCCAGCTTACCTGTGCTTTGGCAGCAGCTTCTCTTTGTTTTGCTTCCTCCCTCTCTTTGAGAGCTTTCTCTTTTGCAGCCAGCCTCTGCTGCTCCTCCTGGGTCAAAGCAGGAACAGAAGTGTCACTATAACTCTCATTCTTTCAGGAGCATTCATTTGAATGCAGGTAGTTCGGTGTTCATACAGAGAGGCTCATTTTCAACATTTCTTACCAGTTTTCTTTTTTCTTCCAATGCTTTCCTTTTCTGCTCCAGCTCTCTCATTTCTTTCTCCCTGGCTGCTCTCTCCAGTTCACGCTGTAAAGCAAGAGCTTTTTCCTTTTCCACCCGTTCTCTGCACAAAAATGAAATCCCAAAACTCTAAATTATAGTTTGATGTAGCCAAAATGTCTCAGATAAAGTCACAGGTGTCATTCATATAAATTACAACAAAGCCCTAGCACTGAATTATCAATCAGACAAGAACAGGTAAACTATTCATCTTCTATCCTCTTAACTATACATATGTAATAACAGCCTGTATAAATATTATTATCCATCCCATTTCTAACAGACCTTTCAGCAGCAGCTTGCCGTTCCCGCTCCAGTTCTTGCTCTCTCTCGCGCTCCTGCTCCCTCTTGAGCTCCAGAGCTTTGCGAGTGAGCCGTCCCTCCTCCTCCTCGGCTTTCTTTTTGGCTGCAAGTTCCTGCTGTCTTTTCTCCTCCTCCTGATACGGTTCATGGACGGGTGACAATCAGGACATATAGAATGTAATTAATAATACAATTTGCATAAGCATTTCAGTTTGGGCACATTTAGGGTAACAGGTGAGTAGACGTGCATAATTATTATGATAAATATTATTTTCTTTTAGAAAAAATACTTCAAATTAAGGACACAAAAAATAAGAATATAACCAAGTTTTCACCTGCTGAATCTTCTTCTTTCTGGCTTCTTCTTCTAGCTTTTTCTTTTGCTCCAGCTCTTCTTGACGCTTGACAGCCACCTTCTTTTTAACTTTCTCATCAGCGTGACGCTGCATCACCAGAACACATTTAAATGAGCCTTACTGTATCCGGAAAAATTTTAAAAAAGCGGAGCCACCAAATTTTTTACATACCTTATCATTCTTTTCGTCAATTTGAGCCATCTTTTGTTCAATCTTCTTCTTCTTCTCTTCCTCCCGCTGGTCTTCCTTTACTTTGGCCTCCAACACTCTTCTTATCCTCTCATCCCTCTTCCTGCAAAACAACAGTTTCTATATATGTGTGTGTGTATATATATATATATATATA
>JAVLVB010001067.1:2509960-2529505 GCA_032876305.1 Orestias chungarensis | reverse complement strand
ACACACACACACACACACACACACACACACACACACACACACACACACACACACACACACACACACACACACACACACACAGGTTCAACGATAGCTGTAATAATGGTATTTAGCTTTTATTCTATTTGAAACATGACGTGGTTTCAAAAAATATGCTCAACATTCTACAAACAACCGGGATAAAAACCGCCTCTGGGTCGTAAACTGCAATAACATTCACGTTTTTATTCCTTAGCTTACCGAGAAAAACCAGGAAGACAAACGTTAACCTGTTAGCAAGATAACGTTCAACGGCTTAGCCGACAAACGCAAATATTTACCTTTAATATCCGCGTTTCCTTAAAACGGCGACGACTGTTGGTCAGTTATTTGTAAAAACAAACAAAAACAAACTCCTATATCTATCGCATATCTGCATTAAACAAGAAAACCCTAAACTTTAATATAAGCCCTACTCTTGCGTGTTGATACTTCGCAGCGATCCTGCCAATAACCCGCTGAAACCGTTTTTAACTTGTTTAAACCTAGGCAGCCAATCACAGGACGGGGTAGCTGTTGGGCGTGCTCGATGTGGGCACCGGGACATTGGAGAAGAGCGGCGCTAACCTGCTAAACAGCAGCAGTGAAGGTGCGGGGAGTGGCAGTAACGGGACATGAATGACGATTATACAAACACACCAGAACTTCTGGGCGGGATTACGTTTGACGAGTCAGATTTAAATCAACCAATCAGCCACTAGTTAGATTTTTTTCCGGCCATTTTACGACATTTTTGCACTTGTTTGTGGCACAGTTACCTGTTTTTGTGAAAGTATAAACCAGACGCAAATAGCAGATACCTTTGGAGAATAAATGGCAATTTTCATACTTCACTATGCGTTGAGGAATTAGAGCAAAAAGGAGAAACAATCAGATTCGAGACAAGTTAATAACTTATGGCTATAAATCATTTAACCTTCAGGTTTCAAACTAAGGGTGCAGAAGTCAGACTATTAATAACACCCAGCACATATTGGAATAATGGGAAAGGAAAGATGTTTTTCTAAAATTAATCAAAACAAATATCGAAGTACAGTCAAAACATACATTGAGAAAAGATTGGGAGACAAATGAAGTAAAGGAGACAAAAGCAAATTTTATTATAGCTTCCAAAAGAGAGTTTTTGACTAGGAAATGTATTAGAATACAGAAAAATGAAGATAAATCAAGGATGAGATTTAATCACAAAGGACTGAAATTGCACACTTCAAATAACTGACAAACATGCAACAGGTTGCTCTGTTTATTGTAGACAAATGAAAAATGTTATATTTTTTTAAGAATGTAGTAAATATTTAAATGAAAGGGAGATTGTAATAAATTTAAGTTAATTAAAAGTGAGGGAATTACTTTAAAAGTAATCTGGAGATGTAGATGCTGAAAACATATTTTTTTCATTTAAATAAATACATATATTATTTTTTTAAAGAATATAAGTTGTATAGCATTTGGTCCATACTGCATCTTAAAGCTATTTGCAAATGGCCATAAAACAAGTCCCCATGTTGGTGACGATATTCGACAATATTACTCACATGGAAGGAGCAGAAAAAGATGATAGCTTTCCCTTTGCTGTTGGGCATGCATTAGAAGTTGACAAATTAAATACTCTCATTTAAATTAAGTTGAATTAAGGTTTCAATGTTCTTTAAAAATGAATTTATTTCCACACATATAGACTACACAATATTACAGAATGACCATAATGGGAAGTATTGCCAAGATTATATCGTTATCACATTGTGCAATGCATATTTTTTAATTGCACAAAGCAGTAAAATTAAAAAATTAAAAGAACTTGCATTTTATAAAGTCCTGTTGTGGAAACCCGTTCTTCATTACCCATGTGGGATGTTTTATCCTCAGCGTACATTTGTTCATGCATAAAATATATTTAAAAAGACTGAAGGTAATAAGTAACACATAAGTAAGCATAAAACATGCTCTTTAAAACCACTTCCTTAATTATTATCAGACAGACTGAGTTAAAGAAACACTATAAACATATTTTCCTATACTTTGGTTACATTTTTTATTGAACCAAAATTACATTTAAAAAATTTCTGACATTGTTCTCTTAGCTTAAGAGAAAATTAGCTAAAACTGTGTTCAAATTTTCACGATTATGTTTTCATTTTTATATAACATACAACACTTTTTTTCCCCTCAGGTAATGGAATGATAAGGCTCCTGTTTCAAAGAGGCCAGCAGAAAGACGGGGGACCCATCTTACGTATACAGCCGGCTTCCCGAGGAAAAGTTACCGGCTGCCCTGAAATGACAGAGGAGCAGCATTGAAATACAAAAACTATTTTATCAATCCAACTTCAATGAAGCCAAGCGGCTACACTTGCATGTCGCTGCTTGTGCGTTACCTGGTGTTAGAGGGAGTTTGGCTCCTGATGCCTTCAGGACAACCAGCAGCTTTTCAGGATTAGTGCTCCCAGCTCTGCCAGCCTGTTCCCTGAGTATGACGCAGACTTCATCTTTCCTGATCAGCCAGTCCATCTGACTGCCAAGGTAGTTGACGCCACGGACACACAGTTCACAGATCTCATCCGGGAGCAGCGGAGAGAAGGCCAAACAATCTTTCTGAACTCTACAAGCAGTTTATAAAGCCCTTAAAACTTTGACTGAGGTCGTACGATTATCTGTACTCTGAGCATGTTGGGAGGATAAAAAAACTGACCTGAAGCCCGTGTACCCAAACAGCACAGCCTGCAGAAATCCTCCCATACCTGTGAGAAAGTTTACTGCACCAGAGCCATCTGACGATTCACTCCACACCTGCGAAGAGAGCTAATGAAGCGTTCACTGATTTAATGTCCGTGTAATGAGGGCATGCGAGTCGCTGCGTACCTGAAAAGGGCCCTGGATGTTCTTGAAGCATTTTTCGAGTAACCGTTGAGCTTTTTCAGCTTCACGCAATTCCAGCCAGCCTATCGCGAACATACTCTGAGAATGGAAAGGAACAAAATAACTAGTGTTAAAAAAAAAAAAGACATCGACCAGCAAAATAGTAATTATTTATCAAGTGGAAGTAAAACAACATAGACAGCAAAATGTAAAAGATTTTAAAACTAAACTAAAAAGTATGATGTGCATTCGTATTCAACCTCCCCTCCCAAAGTGAGTATGCATTAATTAATACTTACACACCCAGACACAGAATAATTCCTCCCTCTTTAATATCTTATTCCCGAGCGGTTATTGTGAAATTTAAGTTTTTCTCAGTAATTTCAAACTCCATTTAAATATTCTTCATTTCAAAATAAAGCCAACACTTGGAGCTTCCATCAGAAGTTTAATAACTGCAGCTGAAGTTTCTTTCTTTATTCAAACAAGGGATTTATCAGCGCTCTATGACGTCTAAGCCTTAGTTTAGCGCTTATCCCTGATGCTCTACCGTGTTCCTTGGTTTTTACAGAGTGTTTGTTCTCTGAACAACATTAGAGGCTTTGAAAGAGCCACTTGATTTACACCGAGGTAAATAGGATACTTTTGAAAGCAATTAGTTGACCTGTGCTGATTACAAAACTGACACTACATTTTTTAGATGGTTAATATTTAACATGAGGGTTTTTTTTCCGGTCAATCATAATCGCAAAAAAATTGAAATGGGAAAAAAAAAGTTCATAGAGAATGCAAACATTCAAAACACTCTAATATTCATGTTTGTAACAGAGTTTGTAAAATGTGTCGCAAATACGACTCCTTGAGTCTAATTCACCCATGTCATGGCCGGCCCGTTTGGGTCTGTGACCGGCTCGTAGGCTTCCAGATCATTCCTCCTGACCTCTGGAGGCATGGCCAGCCCGAGGGGATACCCCAGCAGCACCGTGTCTGCCTGTTTCACTGGCTGGCCTGTGTGTGACAGCCAAGGAATAAAAAACGTGGACATTTCCCAACAGCTTGACTTTTTCTTTGTGGTTTGTGGTGTAAAGAGATAAAGCCTGTCAACCTTTACTGTAGCCTTCATACTCAGGATGGTACTGCGACTCTTGGTCAAAAGGTATGTTGATGCGCCCGGCCACTTGCTGCCATTCTTTCGGTGCGGGGTGTTGTAGGATATCGGCGAGCTCAACAGCAAACTGTAGACTAACAGAGGAGGAATTAGTTTTATAAATAATATTCAGCATCTAGTTTGTAACAAGCCTGTAGTAGATTAATCATATTTTCTTTATTAAGTTATGAGTGATTTCATCTTTTCAATTTTGAAGAGTGGCTACTAGATATTCCACCTATTAAACCCACTTCTATGCCATATTTCTACAAAGGGAAGCAGAATGTCATGAATTACTACGCAGGAGATTCTAGACATTCTGACCCTTGGATGACACAAAATGTTTTAATTTTGAAGACTTAATAGAGAGGCCAATCACTGGCATTCATTGGGAGATGAAGCTTTTTGCTGGGGTGCCAATGAGTGCAAAGACTGCGGTCCCCTATAATATTTAAACTCTTACATAAATACCTGAGTTTGGCCACCGTGTTGGTGTACACCGAGTTGTTGACGTTGTAGTAATATTCATCTGGTGGCATAACACCTGAAAGCAAAGAAAGTGAAACATTACAGAGGGCGTATTAAATGTATCATGAATCTCCAAAACAATGAATGTAGATCGGTCGAGTCTGATAATGCTTTCAAATCAAAAATGTTACCAAATCTTTTGCAAAGTCTTAGAGATGTATGATTTTTTTGGTTTATGTTGTACAATAATGTTAAAGTGTCCACCACGAACAAAACACCACACTACCCAAATCCTTAACTTCTTTTTTTTTAATGTACTAGAGGTAACGTCATTCTGTTTTTGTTTTGCCTGTTAATCTAAATGTCTTGTACAATCTTTGGACCTGATACAGCAGAGGAAGTTTCTTTATTCTCACCCAAGAGGTGATATTTCTGGTCGTCAGGGTTCCACGTTACCCTAGAAACCCAGTAATCGGCCACGCCGAAGATCACCTCGCTCCCCCTTCCCTCTGTGAACATGGACAGATCCTGCAACAAACAGCTCAGTTAACCCCAGAGGGGGAGGACACCTGATGAGAGGCAGGGGTAAGTGATTACCTCGGTGAGGTAGAGATAGTGTTGGAAGGCCAACGTGACGTCGCCGTTGACATGAATCTCTTGTTGCCCATAAATGTCCTCTGGACACACCTCTCTCCCTGACACAGCACTTTCCCATGGGAACTTCAGCCCCTGGAAGACAGCATCTGATCTTTAGAGGACTCAGACAGTGTTGTTGTTTTTCATTGTTAAAAAAATGGACCCTGAACTGCATGCAGCAGGATGAAACGGGTTTGATTTCAGCCTTCTCCAGGTCTGGACAGGCGTGGAAATGAAGATGGAGGGAAAGAAAAAGGAAAAAATAAAAAGAAGAGAGATGGGGATAAAAAGTAGAGGAAGAAAGATAGAGAGAATATAAACAACCCACTAGGAATCTTCTTCTAAAACCGCAGATACAGAACTGAGAAACCCCAGCAACAAACAACATATTAGAAGATTTACTCAGTGGTAACCGCGGCTCAACTGATATCCGTCAACACCTGAATCCATACTTAGTTCCAACCTTGTTGTCTGAATATAATAATAATAATAATCAATCTTTATTTGTCACATACATGGTCATACACAGTACAACTGAAGTGAAATTTTTTTTTTTAAGTGTAAATATCGTGTCCTTCCTAATGCAACTCGTCCCTTCCTCTCCGATATTCATCTTCATTACACTTAATCGTCAGCTCAAGTCCAGTTACTTTTTTTAAACACAGATTCTCAGTCTTGATCTGTTGGATGTTTTTATACATTTGAGGTTGTATTGTATGTATTTAATTGACCTATAAAGACAAGATCATTTTTTTAAATGTCCTGATTGAACTGTTTGTACTTTATTCTCATCCTAGTTCAGTGTTTTTTTGGGGGGTTTTCTTCACAGATACTGCGTTTCATTCATACAATTTGAATGGTGGCAACAACCTGCTGATCGATGTACCTTGTAGCCCTGCTTCTGGGCGTTGTCTTTCGCACCGTCTATCGTTCCCACTCTGTACTCCAGCACAGATCGGGCGAGCTTAGGGTAGAAAAGCGCTATTCCTGGATACATCCAAACATCCTGTCATGAAAAAAAAAGGTAGGACATATTGTGTGTGACACATGTAGCAAACAAATGACTTTGGTTGCAAATCAACTTCCTGAAGCTTCACCTGATCCCAGAATACATGACCCCAGTAATCCTGGCCGTCGCCTCCGTTAGAGAGCCCGCCCGGACTCAACCCTCCAAAACAGCTGGAGGTGTCGTGGATAGACGGGCAGGCGCTGAGAAGGTAGAACATGCAGCCAGTAAGAGCTTTGCTGAGAGTCTCTGACCCGGTGACCTCCACCTTGCTCTGCAGCCACAGCTCTTTCCAGGCCTTTTCGTGAGACGGCCGCAGGTTTCCAGTGGCCATCAGGTTCAGGCCCTCATCGTAGCTGGACTCAGCGGCTTCCAAGCTGTTGGCTGCAATCACGATGAACCCCCAGCGAGCTTTCGTCTGCTCCGGCGGCAACGTCAGGGCGGACGGCACGGGTGTCCAGATCAGGTGGACCGTCGGGCAGGAGGCTCCTGGGTATTCCGCTGTGATCGTTTGTCCTTGAATATGTCTGAGTTGACGATATAATTACACATGGTAAAAAATTTCAAAGAGTTCTTAGAGTTTTTTTAAATGACAAATGCCATAACCATAGACTTCAATGTATTTCATGTAGATTTTATGTGGTAAAGCAACAAAAAGAGTGCAGAATAGTGACGTGGTGGGAAAAGGATGTATGGATTTCAGACTGTGCATCATTAGCTATATTTTTAGCCTTGCTCAGCCTGTCTAATGACTCGACCTGACACTCTGGAAGCTTTTCATCGTGGATTGCAACATCTTCAACCAGCTTTTTCTGTCCCAGATGAAGAGAGACACTCCCATAGCATGATGCTGCCACCACCGTGTTTGACTGTAGGAATATGTGGCAATTTTTGCATGAATGCCTTTCACTTAAAAGATATATATGGATGCCTTGTGCTTACATTTTGTGCCATTTTTGTGACATTTTGTACATTTCTTTTGTGTCTTTTCACAAGTAGAATAAAGGTTTCATGAATCGTGAATAATGTTTACAGAATTGCTCTCAAATATAAAAGCATCAGTTCAGATTATGACAGTCTTAGTGTTTACAAACTACTAAGCATAAATATATTTCAAGTCCATATATCGTTTTATGCCCCCTTGAAAACTGTGAATCGTTTATGCCATTTTTCTACCTCATTAGCCACCTTTGGTGCAAAGACATATTTTCCTAAAGTCGAGTAAAGAAACCACCGGAGAGCGCTGCCCCTCATTTTGCCCCCACTCGTTCAGAGAGCAGCAACACTGATTTCCAAACTCCTCGCTGGCAGAAATGGTGTGTTAAGGGTGATGTGAAGAGTGTTTTAGCCACACACGTAACATTTTCAATGTAGACAATCTGTAAAATGTGTAAAAACACGTTGAAAGCCTCACCGTCCGTCTTTGTAGTCAGGAGAAGACTCGAACTGGATGTCTTTGCTCTGAGGGGTGAATGAACTGACCAGATTTACGACAACTGGTTCCTCTGAGGTTCCCCGGCGCTCCAACAGAACCTCCATCACCAAGATATTAGCGTAGAAACGGTGGGAATAGAGAGACTGGGAGGCAGTCACACTACCCGAGGTCAGAGTGTGGGAGAAAATACCTGAATATGAGAGGGAAAACCATAAATAAAAACAAAACAAAAAAAAGGCTGAAGAGTCACTTACTCTTGTAGAAACTACCTGTGTGGGTGTCTAGGGTGTAGCTGTGCTGAGCAGGCTCCTCTGTCTCCATCTTCATGGCCAGAGGGCAGGGCACATCAGCTCTGTGGCAATCTCCCGCCTCCCCGTTATAGACGCCCCCCATGTGCATGACGCTGTTAAACACCTTCCAGCCCAGCAGCCCATTTGCAAGAGGAGGGAGGAAACGGAGGTCACTGGGAAGGCTGTCGGTGGTGAAGATGTAAGGGTCCGGGTGACACGACATGATGAAGGTGCTCTTGTTAAAAGTTGCCTAACGAGAGGGTTGCCGTTTGACTGTATCTACAGAAACCACAGTTAATGTCATTGTTACTGATGTTTATACAGCTAGACTGCCAACACACGGTTTTGGCCTGTTCTATGCAATTTTCTTACACTTAAATGTTAAATATCAAACAAACCCAAATAGACAAACAATGGTTTCATGCACAGAGGGAACAAAATATTATGTTCCATAAATCTGATAAATGCTTGTAAACAGGGGAGGATCTACGATTCCAGGAGATCAGGGGCTTAGCCCTGAGGGTGCAGATCCCGATTTCTTTTTTCCATCTTTTTTTGCTGCCTCAGACACAAAACTATAATTTTTTGGGGGATATCTGCCACTGGCCTATCCGTTTAAAATTTGTTGCGGAGGTGCTGGACTCGTTAAACCTGGTGGTAACGAGAGGGAAACACTTCTTCACTGCTACATGGTGCTTTTCTCCGCATGCTGCCACTTTCTGGTGAATTCCAGTACTGCAAAGCCAGATCAGGGGCTCTTAAGGGAAACATCCGGGGCTGTAGCCCAAGTAGCCACCCCCTAGATCCGCCACTGCTTGTACCATCATTACTGGCAATGAGTTGCTATAGAGAAAACAACTGAGCCACTCATCTTTGCAGGATAGCTTTAATTATGCTACAGGAAGATTTTTGTCACAGTGTCTTACTTTGAGTAGGCCATTTAAAAACGTATTTATCTTGTTTTTTCAGCCGTTTATAGGTAGTCATGCTGGTGCGCTTTACACCAACTCTCTGTTGTCTAACCTAAGAGAGTTTGAGGGAAAGGTAAACTTTTGGCCAAATATTCTTCTTTTCTGGAACCAAGTAGAACTTCTAACAATCACAGAAAGTCATCATCCCAGACCATCCCTAAACCCCTACCATGTTGGACTCTAAGTATCATGATCTTTATCTTGAATGGTGAGTTTTGTTTTACTCTGGATTAAATAAGATGAGAAACATTTCAAAGGTTCCACTTATGTGTAATCAGTCCACAGATTATTTTCCTTAAAGACCTGAAGATCACTAAGATCTAAAAAAAAAAATAAAAAAAAAAATGGCTGAAATCATATCTAGAAATTGATACTTTCTCTTTATTGCATGTCGTTATAAGTTTTGGTGTTTACATTCAATCTGTGAATGCTTGAAAACTGAATTGAAGTTGCTTGTTTGTGCTACTTTTTGCTAAAGTAAAGGGCTGCATTTGGCCTTAGACTTCACTTTTGGGTGTAATTTTTTCCACTTGTTAAATCCCAAACACTTAACATACGAGGCCATTCAGGAGGAATAAATCTGCTTTCTGAGTTATTTTGTTAGTTCACCACTAATCAATGCTTTCTTTACATGTGGATCATGACTATTTACGTTGGAGTCTGACATTTTAGAGCCGTATGAAACAACTTGAAGCCCGAAGAAGCTCTGGTTCAGGTCTCCTGCTGGTTCCCAAAGCCAGGACTAAACAAGGGGAGGCTTTGTTTTAGACTCATTCTCATAAAACCTGGAACAGTCTTCACTCTGACAATGTTTAAACCCAGACTGAAAACAGATCCTATTGCTGCAGCAGTGCAAATGACAGCAGAGAGGATTTTACTTGCAAACTTTACTTTTTATTGAACTAGTTCGTGTGTTTTTTATTCCTCCTTAATTTCTGCTATTAAATCTAGCTTTAAATGTGCTGAATTATCTTATACATTCTTAAAAGGTCATCCCACATTTAAGTTAATTAAGAACTTTTAAAAAAAAGCAGCTCTTTTGCCTAAAGTTACTGCTTGTTAAATTATCTGAAATGTTCAAATGTGACAATAATCATGTATTTATGTGCTTTAAGCTAAATAATAAATAAAAAAATAAGACAGTGGATCACTCTTTTGGGCTGCGAACATTGACCTTTTCAGTGTCACAAGATGATTACATGTTACTTTAGTCTTGTGTGTTACTCAATTGCACACAATGAGAAGCAGACAAAGCAGGAAGCAAAAAATAAGTCATCAGAAAAAGGTGAAAGCATAACATTAAATTTGTTTTTAAACATTCCTGTTAGCTCTCTGATCTCCTCGTCTCCTAAAGACAATACAACAGAAAAGTGGGATGTTTCATTGTCACATAAACAGGAAGAAGGATCTTGAAACAAAGAATGCAAAATGGTAAAACAACCTGAAAAAGTTCCAGAACCGGTGTTCTTCACATGAGGAGTTGAAAAAGGCTTCCTGTGTGATTTGAGATCTACAGTAACACAGAAAAAACAAGCTGTGCGCAGATGTTCATAAACTGGATCAGAGTTCTTCTAGAGCTGACTCTGCTGAAAGAGGAGGCCTCTCTACTCTGAGATGCAGGGAAAATCTGGACCCAGTTCTGGTCTGCTGAAAATCCTGGCATGGATTTCACATGGAGGATAAATCTCAGTCTGTCTCAACCCAGCTGTGCTATATACACTACTCACAAAAAGTTAGGGATATTTGGCTTTCGTGTGGCTGATGCATAGCGCTCTCCTTGACGTCTCCAACATCATTTCTGCTCAACGTGAATGGACTTTCATCAGAGAACAGCACTGAGGCCCACTGGTCCCTCGTCCAGCGTAAATGCTCCCTGGCCCATGAAAGACGATCACGCCTGTGCCTGCTGGTGTGGTCAGGTACCCTTGCAGGTCGTGTAGCACGCAGACCACGCTGATGTAAACGGTTCCCAATGGTCTGACGTGACACTTGGGGACTCTCACCTCCCTTAAACGTGCCTGGAGTTGAGTGGCATTCATCATCTGGTTTCTGCATTGTTCACAATCTAGCGTCATCAGCATGGGATGTGGCCAAAGGACGTCCACTTCTACGCCTTTCTGTAACTCTTCTAGTCTCTCGGTATCTCTGTTAACCTGCTGATGAAACTCTGTGAGACTCTGAGCTCAGTGACACGTCCGTCTGAGAACGTCCTGTTTGAATCATTACAATGGCAGGTACTGTTGATCCATCGTTTGGTGTCATCTTGGTCTCATGATGTCACAATGTGAACAGCCTGATGAGGACGACTGTTTAAACACCAGCTGTAGTTGAACCAGGACATTTATTGGTCGATTCCAGGATCAAACACCTGTTGTGACTTTTGTCATTAAGCTCCTCGTTAGAGAACAGCAACATGTGCAAAAAGTACTGAAACATTTAACAGTTGGACAGGTGCATTCAAAAGCTTAGAGAAGGTCACATTAAGTTCACCGGTTAAGGTTTGAATGCATTTAGGGCTCATCCTGAAATTCAACCCGACAGCCAAACATCCCGAACTTTTTTGTGAGTAGTGTAGATTTCATTCCTTTCATGGCTCCTCTGAACTTTGATCATGTCGTAAGCTTAAAAGGCTGCATTCGGCGTGTGCTTGTTTACAGCAGGATGGCATGACTTGGCAGAGGAAGTAGAAATACTCTGCAGGTCAGAGTAAGAAGGTTTATGTTTTCATCTCGTCACTCGTCTAAACTAAATAATCTACCCTGTCTGCAGCTAATTAGTCCCTTTGAAGGCCTTTATGGCTGCCGCCCCTTTGTTTTGCTCGCTGGGTTTAAAGAGGAAAAACAGTCAGTGTTTGGCAGACGGTTGGAAGGTTTTGATTAAGGTATATTAATTTCTCTGAATGGTCTAGATAAAGGTTAGTTAGGAAACTGCTACTCAGAGAGGCACTCTATTGAAAACCCAGCTTTTGCAACAACAAATATGGAGAGATTTTATTTTCTAGATGTCCAAATATGACGGAAACTTTGGGTTTTTTATTGTTTAAAAGAAACAACAAACATTTATGGATATTTGTTTTCATTTGAGATGTTTTTGGTGAATAAACAGCTCTAGCGCAAAGAAAAAGTTTGGAACCATGTTGACACGAATAAAATGACCAAGATTAATCTTTGCACTTTTACAAAGAATACCTGCCAGTTGCTTTAAATCTTATGTAAACCTTTTTATACAATTTGAAAATCTTTTGATCAGTGGTAAATCCACAAAACATAGCTCTGCAGTGTTGTGATTTACAATGTGAAGACTAAAAATGCATCTATGGACCTTGAGAACATTCAAAATGACTCCTTGTGCTGATATTAAAAGGTATTGATCCTTTATTTTTTCTTTCAGACATTAAATAGCATAGATGAAATAAGAGAAGTTAATAACATTTGCTATATCATACAGAACAGTAATTTCTCTCCACTGTGACAGACACGTCCTGGTGATCTTATAAAACTAAAGTATAGATAAAATGAATCCTTCATCCATATTTGCAGCATTTGTTAAGGTTGCTGTTAATAGTCACATAAGGGGGGATTTTATCCTCACATAATAAATATTGTAAAAGACAGGACAACTTAGTCCCTGAGTGTCATAGATTATGTTTTTATGATTGCAAGATTTATCTTTGTCTGAAAAACCCCCATCTGTATAAATGTAAAACTAACTATACATTTTCCCTTGTTGGGTTGGAGCGTTAGTTCAGAAGAACCTCTTGGCGGCACCAGGGATCCATTTTGTGCAGTCTGGCACCATGCCGGGTTTCAAAGCTACAAACCCTGGGAAAAGCAGCGCTTTATCCATATAAGGCTGCAATCCATCCGCTTCCCTCTTCCTCCACAGCTCCCTTCCTATGCCTTTCTCAGACCTGAGGGATATTTACAGAGAGCTCCCCGGCCGGCCTGCTCTTCCTTTTTAGGAGCTTCGCCTGCTGTCAGATCTCCTACCATCCAGGACAGTGGTCCATCTCTGCTCTCAGATGGATAACTCGTGTCAGCGTCGGTGCCAAAAGACATCAGGTCTCACGCAGCTTTGCCCCCAGATGTGCTCCTCCAGAATCACACACACACCCTCATTTCTGTCCCTCAGACTCCTGTGATGTATGGTTCACCTGGGAACAGCAGCGGATTACTGCAACAGTAGAGACATGCTGTAAATACATCTGTGGAGCTTCATTTCCTCTTTTAGTCGTACTTAGTGCTGCAGTTTCTCTCACGACTGATATAGGCCATCTGTCTACCAGACACAGAAAGAAAAAAACCCAACACTAGATACATGGATGATGCAGTAAAACACGACAAAAAGAAGCAAACTGATCACTAACCCACATTACTGAGCAGTCAGGGACATATGGTGCATGTCAATAAATTAAAACCTTATTGAAATTTTAAATAAAAAGTAAAATATATTTGAATTGTTTAAATCTGTTTTCGATAATTATGGTTTCTATGCAATGAAAACCCAAAATTCAGTTTTTCAGAAATTTAGAATATTACATAAAATTGACTTTCAAACTATGAAGGTTATGAAACGGAGGCTGTACACCTACAAAAATACTGTATGTAAGCATAATCAATGTAAAGTTAAATGGAAGGAGAACCTGGTCTATAACTGATAGAGCTTTAAAAGGAAGCCTCGAATGTTGCTTGGTGCCAACATTACGTTTACCTTACATTACAAGCACTGACTTTTAAGGTTGAGTCCATGTTCTTCCTTCCACTAAATTTTCTATTTAGATAATAGGACAAAACGCTCTGAACACATACGCTGTTATGTCAGCTTAATTTATCTCAATCTGTAGAAGAGAAAGATAAAAACATGCTGGGCTTCTTTATACAGGGATCCAGTGCTAGAAAAGTGTTGGCAGCCTTGGAGATTTCTTTTATCGCACTCAAATGTTTCAGATGACAAAACCATTAGGTTGAGTAATTACAAAAAAAACATGAATAAGTTTATTTATATATCCAAATTGACCAAAAATAGTAAATGGCAACAGTTGTAAAACATGCATTAAGTGTGTATAAAGTCCAATTAATTATAAAGGACATCTAAAATTCACACGCCACACACCAGTTATTAAATGTAGCGTGCAATTTCTTTAGAAATAATTTCAAAATTAGTTTGATTATCTGAAACATTTAAATTGGACGGAAAAGGTTGAACCCTCTGTAAAAGCTCAAAGTTACCACAATTGAAGCCTGTGTAGAATAAAGCTTTACCAGGTTCACCTTAAATAATACCAGTGTCCACACACAGACCCGCAGAAGCATATCCTAATTCGATAAAACATTAAATGATAAACAGATAGGTTCAGTATAACAAAACAAGCTATGAAAAACACTTTTTATTAGGGTGCAGAGTCCATTTAATATATGTATTAGAAAACCAACAAGTGAAGCAAGGCTACATGGAATTTTACTTCAAAATGATGATTTACATACATATCCATGCTTCTTAGTAATAGAGGAATTGAAAAATATTAATGGTATCCATTATTCGCATATTAAATCTGGACAAATTTATAATATCTGCAACTGTGCAACCTTTGAACTTGGATCTTCTCGGACTACTTCCTCAGTGAGGCTGTTGCTGTGGTTTAAACTTGTCTTTTTTTTTAAAACACCAGGGAAAGAGACACAGATATTCTTTAAATTGCTTCGCAGAAAGTAAAGTGCTGTGGTCCGCTGACATGGTTCTTCTTTAAGAGCATGGAGTGTGTCTGTGATTACAAAAAAAAATAAAACCAAAGATGCAGGGAAGTGCAAAAAGGTGGGAAGAGGTAGGTGGGTTCAAACACTTGCATGTGGAAGCAAAACAACCCGACACAGCTTCACCAACGCCCCCGCACCGTCATGGCATGGATTAATACAAAAAGGTAGAGCCCTGGAGCCACGTGTGAGAAGAAGACAAACACCAAAACACTTGGACCTGGTGAGGGGAAACTTACTCGACGTGTGACGTGACCACAAAGAATAAATACAAAGGTGGACGCTTTAAGATCCAAGCAGTATCGTGAGCCCAGTGGAATGTGCGTCGTGGCAAGGAAGGATGTACTCAGCGGGGCCCGAGCGTGCAGCCTCTCTGACGAATAGTCACAGTGCACCGATGGGAAAGGTCCTCCTGCAGCGACCCAGAAATAAGGCACACGAAAGACATCCCAGCTGTTTATGAAGAGGCATCACAGTCCAAGTGAAGCCGTAGTGCTCGTGTGTGCAGAAATTTCCATTGCCCCCCCCCTTCCTCCATTGCTCTTTGGCACTAAGAGGAATGTATAGAAGCGGTGGGATGGATGTAAGGAGCAGTAGGGGGGGGGGGGTTCCTTGGTGGTCATCTCTGTCAGTCTATTTGGAGAGTTTGCTGATGACGCGGATCAGTGCTCCGTTTTCATCTTTAAGACGCTGGTTGTCTGCTCGCAAGTCAACCAACACCTGCAGGTAGAAGTCAAAGCTTAGATTAAATCAGGCCTGAACAGGAAGCAGCGTGGTTTTTCGACACGTGCCCCAGTGTCGGTATGTTTCGCATCAGTTTTCCCGACTCACCGTCTATTGCAGATCCAGGATCCCAGGACCTCAACTTAACTAAGAGCATATAAAATAATAGCCCCATATAGATGTGAATGGTAAAAAAAAACACTAAACAATTCTTGTGTTTCAAATTAGTTTTTTAAATAAAACACAATGTTCACTTGTTGCCTGCGTGATTTTGTCAGAAATACATTTTTTTCTGAATGTTTCAGTCAGAAACCAAAGAACAACATTTTGTCGTCAAGAAAATGTTTCACAGCTTTTTAAATAGATGATTAAACATTTTATATCACATTTAATTCAAGCCTTCCGTATCTGCTCAGCTTTTCTTACTGCCGTTGGCAAATATGTACTTGCTCCCAATCAGAAACAACCAATCACAGCCAGGAGGAAGGCCTCAGCAGCCAATCACGCTTGTGTATGCGCTGCTCTTATTCTCTCTTCCCCTTGTCGTTCCCTGGGTTAAAGCTCCTTCCCCACAGCCTGACCGTGCAAGCTAGTTAGCATCTCCATCGATGAAAGCGGATATGGAGTTTTACATCAGCACAGCTCCAGGAAAGTGGCCATTTTTAGTAGCGTCTGACACTCCTGGTTCTGATTGGTCGTTTCTGTGAGGTGGTTCTAGCAAACGGATGTAGGACAATACCTAATGAGCTTGATCTTTTATCGAGTACAAAACTTTATTTCAAAGTTACTCAGAAAAGCAATTATTGCTCAAAAGTCAATTTGGTCTTTACTATAATGTAGGGAGAAATTGTCTTCTTTCATGCAGAACAACAAGAACGGGCATGGGGAGGGTGTCACTGCGTCACTCTACACTTCTCACATCTCTAAAACCCCAATTATTTCGTCACTTTCCTCTTAGACTGTAGTTATTAGCTCATTAAACTGTAAAAACGGTACGTTACAAATGACGATACGATATACTGACTTGCGCCTAGTTGGAAAATCTGCAAATTAACTTCTGGAAACCCCTTAGTAATTTTTCTCATGTTCTCACATGAGCAAAATACGAGAGCCGCTGGATAAGCTAAAGATGTGTGGGTTTAAGACAAGCTACAGTTAAAATAAAACAGGCAATCCTGCAGCTTCACAAAGAAGGAACATCCGGTGTGTTTTGCTTGGGGTTCATGAATCCACCTGGCAAGTTTGCCAAGAGCCTACCGACACTTAAATCTGTACCAAGGGGTCTAACATAAAATCCTTCTGCAACAAAGCACCGCAGGAGGCCAGGAAGAGGTCAGAAACGGCTGCAGCCGAGGCCTTTACAGTAGAATATACATGCAACATGTTATCTCCCAGTAATCTGGTTAAACCATTCTAATGAAAAATGGGAACATTGTGACGTCTTAGAGTCAAAGACTTAAGATTTTAGAGTTCAGGTAAAACTAACAAGGCAAACTTATTAAACCACCTGACCAAAGCGAGAGGCAGCTCTCTGCGGTGAGCTCCCACGAGCCACAGAGCCAAAGCCAGGCCAGTCCAGCAGAGAAGCATGCAAAGTGTCAGCGGTCCTCACCTTCAGCTCCTCCTCCAGCTCCGCCATGCGCCGCTCCAACATCCTCCGGTCCTGGTGTCGGAGAGAAACGTGAGGGGTACGGGACGGGGTGGGGGGGCAGAGAGGAAGCGACGCAGAGTGAAAAAAGTGAGGAAGTGGTTTAGGTGGGGGAAAAGAGAGGAGAGTGTGTCAAACAGCAGGGGGGGCAGGAGTGTGGCACATGGAGCTACAAGAACTACCAAAATACAAACCAGGCAACAGAAAATACCAGCAGAGACGTGTTGGGTTTACCTTTCTTTCCAGCTCCAGTAGTGCTGAACAGTCAGTGAAGCGCTCCTGTCTCTGATGGGGCAAAAGCTAAATGTTCTTAGGCAGTTATACTTGAAAATCCAACAACAGGAAGTCCAACGTTTTCATCACCTGCGTGGCTTTTTCCAGCTCCACCCTGGTTTGGCTTATAATGCTTTGTGTGTCCTGCAGCTGAGCTTGAAGCTGGCTGTTTTCTCTGGAAACGTCCTCAAACAACTGTCTCACACACACACATGCAGACCGTTAACATTCCACATATCACCACATAAGAACGGCACAAACTCCGGCTGCTGACCTTTTTAAAATCTTTACTTTCCGATCCTTCCCTCTGGGTGCGGTTGTTACGCGAGGTGTCCCACCTTGAACTTGTGTCTTTGTCCTTCTGCGTACGGGAACAATCAAGGTAAATATGGCTGCAGTATTTGGAGAAAGCTCTTCCATTACACGCATCAAGTACAACCTGTGGATTCAGCCCACTCATTGAGACCTCCTCCTCTCCCCCGGGCTCCACGTCTTCACCCTGAAGGAGACCGACTGATTGAAACGATCTGTAGACGCTTCAGTCAAACTGCAGCAGTTTTATCCACGAGGAGCTTTTACCTCTCCGCTCCTCTGTGCCTTTCGTCTGGCCCGAGCTTGTCTCCTCTCCCTGCGTTCTCTGTCCCATTTTTCTTTCTCGCTTTCTCCTGTGCTGGACTCAACCTCTGAACAGAACCGCACAGCATCGGAGGTGTAAAATTAAGCATGTGAGGGATTATGCCAGATTACGAAAAGGAACACAAAGCGCCTGTCAAAAACAGTTGAAATTCAGTTGACTTTAGAACCACAATTTATGTATTTCCTGGGATTTTATGTGATAAAGCAACACACAATAGAGCTTAACTGGGAAGTAGAACAAAAAATATACACAGTTCTTATTTTTTGTTGTTGTTGAAATAAAACAAAAAAAGTCAATTTGAGATCAATCCCCTCCATGCTGTACAAACATATGTTTTCTAGTAAGCTGCTGCTGCCCCAATGATGGTGTTGCCGGGGGGTATTATTTGGTGCTGGATTTCCACAGGAGGCCATAAAAGTTTCCTTTTGGCCCCTCCTAACCATTCGTTGTGTCCCGAAAACAATTCTTATGGCAACCTGGAGCTCAGACATATTAAGCCTTGATTTTAACAATTGCTTTCTTGTTGCCAGGATTTCATGGGCCAGATTTGTTGAGCGCAATAATAATAGTGTCTTGATGAAAGGTTGTCCACCTGTGGATCCTTGTAGCACCTGCAGAGTTAACGTGGACCTCGTCTGAGTAATGCTCTCCAACCATGTTTTACCTTTGTGCTGTACTCTTCACATTTTCGGCTGTTGGACTAAATACTTCTCCGTGAGATTTTTGAAGCTTAAGATATGACAGTTTCCTTTGATTTGTCAAAAATGTATATATAATGCATTATTTTACTTTGTCCACAATTTCTCCACTCCTTTTTTATTTGGTCTATTATATGACAGGGCACTAAAATAGTCTGCTTTTGGTCTGGCCGCGCACATGTGACTACCTTTTTTATCACACGTCTGAGTACGAGCAGAGCCAGAAGGTTGAGTGAGACCGAGCAAGTCAGACTTCTGCAGGCTGGCGATACGAGATCTCCAGCTCACTTCCTGTAAATGCAGAATTTTAGTTTTGCAAGATAATGAGAAATTCCAGATTAAAAACCATCTAATAGGATTCCTACCCCTTCATCTGCCTTCTTCTGTTTTGCTTCCTTTTCTTTCTCTTCTTCCTCATCCTTCTCTTTTCCTTTGTCGTCCGTCTTCATGGTTTTAATGGTCTTTTCTGCGTCCTGCAAGTCTGTGAGCGTGACTCCCTTTGAAAAGCAAGAACAGCGTGATGAGCCAAACGCACACAACCCAAATGAGGATCAAAGGCGGGAAACATGTGAGCAGGGACTCCTTACCTGGGTGGAGCGCCGGGATTGCCTTGCATGCCGGGACCGGGCTTTCCTCTGCGCCTCTGCTTCCTCGTCTCGTACAGGCGTCAGATACGACCTGGATGATTAGAAACGTTTTCAGCGACCAAGCAAATCCGCAAGCTTTGTTAAATTAGATGTTTTGGTTTTACTTGCGCCTCTGCTTGCTCTCCTGTTCGCTTGTCATCATGCTTTGAGAGACGGAGGCGTTGGTGGATGATGGGTCCTTCTTTTCTGTCTGTACCTGAGAATTTCTTTGGAAAAAGGTTTTTTAGGGGTTTATAGATTAAATAACAACGACAAAAAAGCAGAGCTTAAATTTGTATTTTCCAGCCATCTATGTTTGTGTATATAATATATATATATATA
>JAVLVB010001067.1:2475239-2509860 GCA_032876305.1 Orestias chungarensis | reverse complement strand
GACATTTTGATCTGCAATATTTATTTTAGTATTCTAGTGAATATGTGGAAAACATGTGCAAACTCCATGAAAGTGACCGGGTGAAGTGAAACCGTCTCTCTGTTATAAACTTTTGCTATAGGGTTATAAAAAAGAAAAAAAGGGGGAATTTGGGATTTAAAGGACAAAAAAATCCAAACTGATTGACAGAGAAGCAACAGCCAGACAATATAACAGTATTTTAACTCCAATTTAACCCACCAGAATCAGCGTAGTCACTTTAAAGGGTGAAGCAACACATTTTTGAAAAAACTAACTACAGACTACTGTAGTTAGGCAAACTAACTACAGTAATATGACAGAGAATGTCTTTAAAATTATATTTTGATAACTACATTACAATAATCCACTGAGTAAATCACTAACTGATTATGTGGAAGTATGTGGGACTTGCATATATAAAGTAGGTGGAAAAACTTGTTGGGAGGAGCATGGTGATGCATGTGTGGCTGCAAGTCAGAATGTTTGGATAAAAAGGCTGAAAACGCTTCCAGGGCACTTTTCTTTCTCTTAGCTCCTGATACCTGTCTTTGGGGGTGTTTGCATTTTTTGTCTAAATATTTGCAAAGAGAAATTTGTATAATAATGCAAGAGAGTTACAATCTAAATGAAACTGTGCTTTCAAGGTAAAATACCTCTGAGCTAAAAGACTATTAAGGCGGCTGAGTCCAGCAGAGCTCGTTCCTGTACTTGCTGAGGTCAAGTTGGCGTCATCCAGTCTCTTTACATATGAGCTAGTAACAGGAAAAAACAGGACAGGTAAATAAGAGCACATATCTTGAGGTACCAGGTGCATACACATACGTTTGCATTAGTGGCTATGGAGGGAAGGATGGGTGGGGGGGGCACAGTTAAGAGCTGTGACAACGCAAACACAATCGCATGCAAACAGCAGAGCCAACGAGCCAAAACAGCTGGTGAGCAGTGTGACTGACCTGTACAGCAAAGATGGCGTGGAGCTAGTGAACTCATTCCCTAACTGACTATGAAGTCGGCGAGTGTAAGACGAGCTACGGCTTAGCCAGCTGAGAGAGAGGGAGACAGGGTGACAGGGACATAGCAGTGACTCAGACTCTGTTCTCTGTACTGGACAGTTAAATCCCACCTGTTGGAGCTCTCAGAGCTTTTATCTGGAATACTGAATAGTCTCCGCGTCGGAGTCGGCGGCACGCGAGCGAGTCTTGGCTCCTGGGAAAAACAAAAGGAGGGAGACTTCAGTCTGTTTATCAGTTATTTATGCAGCTAAGCTCTAAAAGAAGTCTTTATTTGACCCGTCATGTTCTTGTTACAAAACAAAACGAAACAAAGGCTCTCGTGGGCGCATAAACGGGTGCGTACCTTGGCGTCGGCGTCAGAGCTGAGGCGGGGGCTGGAGGCGGAGCGGCTCATCCTGAGTCCAGACTCCGCGGCCCTACTCGGGTCCTGGATGGACTCCGAGAGCCCGGCTGAGCCCAGCGTCACGGAGCTGCCCGCCTTCCTCAGGGACGTTCTCCATGAGCCAGGAGACTCGGTGGCTGGGGGCTTGCTTGGTTCCTGCCACATTAGCAGAAGTGGAGGATTATAAAACGAAGCCCGTAGAGCGTTTAATTTCCCAGCTGCACCTCTAGAGGATACCTTCTTTAGCTGGCTTGCAGTGGTACTTGCCGACATGGAGGTAGTGAGCGCGCTGGTTGTGTTTCGTCTGTTGTTCAAGTTGTTTATGATTTCTCTGTTTTTGGCTTTCTCTGCCAGAGCATAAAGGACAGCAGGTAAACTATTACGCAGCTCTACAATCCTGCATGGAGTTATGCAGAGAGATCATTAAGTCTAAACAAAACACAGCTGCAGGCAGGCAGCCTCCAGCCCCAACCCCCCCTTACCTGACTCTGTGTCGCTCTCAGACTCGCTCTCCTCCTCGGAGCTGGAGCTGCTGGAAGCTTTCCCCTGGCTCTGCCCCGTCTGGCCTTCCTCCTCCTCGTCCTCGGCCGGACTGCTCGGCAGGGCGGGAGGCGGGTGCTTCTCCCGCTCGTGGAGGCATATCTTGTCTTTACTCCTCATGCGGGAGATAGAGGTCCTGCGAGGAAGGGGGCAGGATGGGGGGCGGAGCCCGGGGTGGGGAAGGACGACAGGTGGCATGCGGGGAGCCGGTCAGTGAGGACGAACGTACAACATGCAGCCGATTAAAGCAAGCAAGCATCAATCGACACATTAGATACATGAGCGAGACGATTTTAGAGTTCAGGTTCATCAGATTCTTCAAATAGTTACTTCAATCTATAATTCATTTCGCTTTGGTTTCTTTTTAAAACAGCCTAGTCCAAGTGTCCTTCTGCACATGAACGATGCAGTTTACCAGAGATCTGGAAAATAAAGCGCACCCTAACTTTTAGATTTAAAAAAAATTTGTCCTTTCACATGAAAATAAATACTAGTTTAAAATAGATTGAAGTGCGTAATTGTTACAGGACAAAACAGGTTTAGGATGTATGACTTACTTTGCAAAGCACCTTGTACAAAGTTTTCAGCTCAACTACTTTCAAAATAGAGCTCCAGTTAAGATTTTAATTTGCGCATTGAGCTTGTAGCTTTGAAAATTGGATGATATAAGCTGCTATAAAGACAGCTCAGATAGTTGGAATATATAATTTAGAAAAAAATGACACCCTGTCGGCCGAGAAAGCATGTTATTCCTGTTATTCAGCCATATAATTTGCATTGTCCAAGCTGAACTCGCTGTTACAACTAAGGAACGCCGTCTGCAGCTGGTACATTAGAAACAAGAGGCTGAGTGAAGTAATCCCTTTGCCCGTTTGAAAACTCTCAAGAGATCCACGTTTTCCATTGTTGTAAGATATAATCACTAAATCCTGGATTTAACAAAATCCTTTTTAAACGGAAATACTTATGCGCCATATTCCGACCAGTTTTTACATGGTGGATCATTTAGTGCAGAGTGAAATAAAATCAGAGTTGACACACAGAAGGATAAAGAGATAATTGGCGAAGGATAAATGAATAAAACAGGGTGGATAGACAAATGGAAGGGCTGATGGATGGATGGAAGGATGGAGAGGTAGAATATGGCACATAATGACAAATGGATGGACAAACACTGGTGGGTAGAAGAGTTAATTGATAGAAGAAGGTAATTATGGCAAACAAAATCGACCAATGGATAAAATAGGATGAATGGGTGTGCAGATGGAAAGACAGACGAAGAGATAGACACATCGATTTATCAAGTACACACTGGGAGGGGGAATCAAGAATCAATTCAGAGTCCTGGGTTATTTAAGATTACGCTGGAACCCCGTAAATCAACTAACAGCACAATGGGTCCTCCGAAGAAATGGTTTGATGCGCCCCTCTAAGCCGCGACGGCACGTACAGTTCCCAACGCGAGCGTTGAACAAGGATAGAGCCAGAAGCTTCTGACAGCAATAAGTGGCCACTTTAAAGCTGCTGATCATAACAAAACGATAACGAGAAACACCCCAGACATTTCTTATTAAATACTTCACATCAAACATCCTCAAATAAACCTGAAACTGCTATTCAGTGTTTACGGAGGACAATTGGCTGTCCACAATTAAAAAGATCTAAGCAGCGAGTATTTACGGCCAACTTTCCGTTCACGGTTTATGTAATGACTTTTTATACCAATTTACTTTTATTTTAATAACTTCTAACTAATACGTGTCTAATTTTTGGTGCTTTACACTAAAACTAAGTACCCAGGTTGGCACTAAGACAGACAGTCAATTTAAGTCCTGTGAAAGGAACGTTTTAGACGGGGATGCAGACGACTGTTACTGGGCTTTATGGGATTCAGCTAAGGATGAGCAAAGCGTGTACCAACACACACACGCACGTACGCACACACACACGCACACACACACACACTGGCACTAACCTGCGAGTGCGGACTGGTACCATGGAGATTGGTTGATTGGTCTCAATAACAGGATTCTGTTTCTGCTTCTCGCTGCGTAACTGAAGAGGAACATAAACAGACATAAAGACAGAGAACATTCTGTGTCCCAGCACGCCATCAATCACCCCGGGTTTATCCACACGGTTCGTTGTAGCCGCGGGGCTCGTTTGAAGGCAGACTTACGGCGTTCTGCTTCTTCTGCAGCTCCTCCAGGGTGTCCACGAGGTTCTCGTCTGCAACATCTAGAGGCGTTTGCCCCTATAAGGAAATCGGCCGTGTTTTATCAGCTGCACCGGACGATAAAGCCTTAGCAGCTGATTTAGTGGTGAGTAAAGGTCACTTCTGTCGGCCTCACCACATTGTTGACGGCAGCCATATCACACATGTGGTCCGCCAGCAGGTTGCACACCTCCTCCTGTCCCCAGTGAGCTGCGGCATGCAGAGGCGTCCAGCCGTCTACGTCCCTGCAGTCCACGTCCACCCTGCACTGTAACAGGACCCTGAGAAGGTAGGGGCGGACATGGCTGTGAATAAAAGCTGCAGCTGAAACAAGATTACAAAAAGCTCCTTGTTGGTCTTGTGTGCCGTAAGTCTTACTTCAGGACTTCGATGTAACCTTTGGCCGCAGCGACGTGCAGAGCTGTGGCCTTGGTGTTCGGGTGAGGTGTCAGGGAGCCGTCTCCTTCCAGCAGGGCTCTGGCATCCTGGAGCATGATCCTCTCCTCCTCCTGCCGAGCTTTATCCACATCTATCCCTGTTAGACGGATGTGAACGAGATGGGTGTGCCTCTGTGACTCCCTTTTTTAACAGTTATAACAACTTTTCTTAAGTGTTAGGTCCTGTCTCACTCCACCATCTACATAAAAATCAGAATTATGAATACTTTAGATTCTCAGTGCCTTGTAAGGAAACTCACCAGACTTTAGGCTGATGAATTAAAACCTCTTTGCTCAAAAGCAGATGCTGAAAAACGCTAGAAGTTAAATTAATTTTCAGCTGAATCCAAGCAGGTGGACTCCTTGTAAAGCAAGAGACTTAGGAGTCATTCAACGACTCTACAATTGTTTTTACTCATAAAAAAACATTTAATCACAATCTAAATGGCAATATATCTGTGTGCAATAATTGCAACATTGTTTGGACGAACGATTAGGTAGGATATCGTATTTCATGCACCGTGCACCTAAATTTTGCATGTCGATAGTTTTTCTGGCATGTTGCAAGACCTTTTACCTCAATATTCTTACAAATAAATGCATTAGAAAAAACTACAAAGCGATTTTATTTCCTCAATTTTCTCTCTCAGAGTTGAAGTCTAACTATTAAGGGAATTACGGACCTCCCTGTTGCATTACTACAACAACTGAATCTGCTTAAAATGTAAGGGTTTCGTTCTATAAATCTCTGAAAACCTTTAAATAAAAGAGTGGGAGTTAAATGCATCGCATATTATCTTTCATTTTAAAGCGACACTAAAGCAGGTAGCGTATTAGCCTGAAGGAAAGCTGCATTTCCCATGAGCACCAGAGCAAAGGTGGTAAAATCCTGATATCCCGGCCGCCTGCAGTTGGATTGAAGTACATTTCTGTTTCCACTGTCTGTGTGAAGGATGAATAGCGATGAGGTGATGAATCTAATTGTGGTGAAAAAATGTCATGTGATGATGTTGAACATAAGAATCGGGGGAAGTGACGTCTGCAGTAAACCAGTCAGCACATTTGTAGTTGTTTTGTGTAGCAGGGTTCCTGCCACCCTCCTCAAAGTCTCTTAGTGCCGGCTAAAGCGATACGGACCCCCCCGGGTTGTGACAGAGGCGTCATTCAAAGAGCTGTAAGTCGATGTATGATCTCAAAAGTTATTAATACATTTTATGACGTTTGAAAAGTTACTTAGTGTTGCTTTAAGGATCCAAATCACCTCAATGACTTCACATGAGAGACCCCACCTTAGACGTGAACTCTCGCCATGTTAATGCCCCCACCTTGCTTTTTTATTTCAGCCCTCAGAAGCCTCTCCATTGCGTCTTCTGTGGCAACATCCAGAGGAAGCTCTCCTTCACTGTTGACTGCCCCAACATTTGCACCGTGGTCTATCAGGTATCTTTAAAAAATAAAAACATTTTAAAAAAAGGTCCACAAGCACAACAAAACAAAAGCATGTTTTAAGTTTTTCATCTGTAACCTGAAAAAATAAAAAGACATGGTGATCTGAGACAAAACCCCAGCACTGAGCCTAAACCAGGTTGAGGAAGCTCAGGACTGACTTGGTGATCTGGATGAAGCCGCAGGATGCCGCGGCGTGTAGAGGAGTCCATCCCTCATTGTCTCCTCTGTTGATGTCGCTCCCATTCTCCACCAGGAACTGAACCATCTCCGCGTTTTCGTCGATGCAGGCCTGACGGGGCGAAACCCAAACACATTCGACAGAGCTGTGGAAAGCGGTTTCGGTTTCATTCATGAGATTTCTAACTTTTACAGATGTTTGATACAGAAAGTCTCTGACCCACTAAAAAAAGAAAGAAAAAAAATCAGTTTACGTTTTCGGTGCGAAAGACAAAATCTGCAGAAGTTTCCAAAATCTATTAAATCCAACTAAAGCAGCGGAGTAAAAAAACAACAATGAACGCACTGTTATACTTGCTGCAACGACTTTCTACTAAGGGGGCTGCTAAAAGCCCTCAAGTAGTTTCTAAAACAACCATTTTGCTCCATGAATGAAACTGTGGACCAACATGGCAACGTTTCCCCGAGGGAAAAAGTCCATTAAATATCCCAACGTGATCCAACCAAAGTCTTGAAATAAACTCCATGTTAATCTCATGTGATCATTTTAATATGTTTTTTCTCTTATATTTATTATTATATCAAAAGCTAGAAACCTATTTTGTCCGTTTTTAAACAATCTGCTTTATATCAATTTGTCATCAGCTGTTGCACTTAAAACAACTACATAGGAAATCCAAGCATACGTGAACAATGTTTGGAAAACTACATGTAATTCAGCAACAAATAAGTTCCATTGCTGTGGAAAAGTTTGTTTTCTCCTTCTTTCACAAATGTAATTTCAGACAAAGACAACAAGATTGTACGGAAATCACAAATTTAAAGTAATCACCCCCCTTGTTGGTTGAATCCTGAATTAACTTAACCAGCAACGCCACAGCCAGGCCGCCTTTTCTCGAAAATAAAGAAACCACGAGTAGAACCTTGTGTGAAGTTTCTTAGCGGCGTTCAGTCTACCGAAATGACTACAAGACGGAATCAATGACTCATCCAGAAACCCAAATAAACCCAGAATATCATCTAAAGCTCTGCAGGCTTGAGGGGAAAATAGAGAACGCAACTATGTAGATCCATGGGAGAGATTCCAATGGACAACCAGGAAAAGAACAATAAACCCTTCAAAAAAAAGAGATTTTACGGTATGGCCAAGTCAAAGTCCGAACTAAATTCAATTAAGATGCCGTGACACTGCCTTAAATGAATCCCTGAAACATTTAAGCATCCCAAAAAAGAAGTAGGCCAAACATTTCACATCCAAAAGAACCCAAAGAAACCCACTTCAACTAAATAAAATGACACAGGAATGTTTTATGAAGGAAGAGTGAATTCCTAAAACATAAAGAAAATGATTGTTGTTCCTACAGGTTTATAAGTGAAGAAACGGCTGAATATGTAACCATTTCTGTAAACACGACAGTCAAGTCAGACAGGATTCTTGGGAGATGAGAACATGGATCATATTACTAATGAGCTTTTAAGTCTGTCCTGCCTTTGTGCTGTAATCTTTCCTAATTCAACATTCCTCTGAATAAAATGTGGAAACATACAAACAGAAAAGAGAAATGTCCAATTTAAAAAATGAATACATTTGTCTTAAAACTGAGAAAATGTTTTAAAAAAAAGGGCTTTTTTTTTTTTTTTTTTAAAGGTGCAAAGCTTGCTGAACTGTATTATAGTGTGGGCGCAATATCTATCGACGTGTTATTTACCATTTACAAAGATATTCCCAGTGACTGAGAGACTACTGGCTGCAGCAGTGTCCAACTTTAAAGGTATAGGAGAGGATCTTTTCAATAGAAAAACTTCAATGGATCAATCACTATTGTCCCTGCCCACCCGACCCGTACAACGCGCGCTCATGTTTCAATTCGCGCATGCGCAGATTGTTGTTTATGAAGAAAAACAGGACGGACACGACGCATCATTCACCATTGAAGAGAGGTTCTCCCCGTACCGCAGCGAAAATGGAAGCTGGCAAGAGAGAAAACGTGTTCGAAGTCGCTGAGAAAAAAAGAGGTGCGCGCTCCCGATATCAGGGGGCGTTACTGGAGATGAGGTGACGCATGCGCAGTGTTTGCGAAAATGAGAATGAGCTGAAGATCCTCTCCTATATCTTTAACATCCAACTTAATGAAGCAAGGGGAAAAACCTATTTCCACATCTAATTAATTTTTAATTTGGAAAAAATATTAGCACCCGCTTACATGCAAGATTTCTCCCTAAGTGGCTATAATAATCAATAATTATGTTGTTGACCAACTGGTTATTAAATAATCAGTCATTAAGACTGTTTCTGCCCAATTTTCTTTAATAATCAAACACAGTCAGCGTCCACGAGCAATAATGAAATATAATCTACCAGAGTCAACTCTCAGAGATTGACCGAGATTATTCATCGTTTATATTTTGCGTCGGCACCCAAACTGCTGTGTGCTATGTGTAAGTCTGTCACATGACGGTTGATTTCCCGGCTGACGTTTGTAAGGACGTGCAGCCAACCCTACGCGGCGCACTTAATGTGTCATCAGGAAACAAACCCTGCAGACATGGTGTCACAACATGTGATGCAAAGAATAATAGGATTCTTTTTCTACTGCTTTGTGTTCAGATGCAGAAAGTATGCGCTTTAAATGACCGTATAGACACTCAATTACCCATAAAGCACCATTATGCGCTGTAAGCACAAACCTACAGGAGCTCCCTCTTCCGTTGGCCATCTTTCCTTTAGTCAACCGTAGCTCCACAATAATGATCCTTTATTATAGAGACTATCTGACATGGCAAGCTTTTACATTTCTGTGCTGTTTTAACAAAATCCCATGACAATGTAGTTCTTTCAGGTTCAATCAAATATTTAAATGTGACAATTTTCCTGCCTTTAGCAACTGGATTTAAATATTTCTATGGTTACCGGCAACCTAATACGCGCACCAATCGGTAACTGCTAGCAGGAACATCGAGGTTCTTCATTTGACCCATCAGTGCTCAGTTTCTGGCTAGTAAGCACATCTAAGACAGATCTGGATTTTTTTTACCATTGCACAAAAACAATCAAACAAACAAAAACACATGCATGCATGAGGGTCCTCGTGTAGGGTAGCGACACAAAAAGCGTCATTGAGCAGAATATAAAGACAAGATTAGAAAGATTCATTGTTAGTCAGCTGTTAATGTAGCCATGAGTCTCAAGCTGAGGTTTCAACCGACCCAGGGAACAGGAAGTCTGTCATTAAGTACAGATAAAGACAAAGGTGAGATAACACGCACACAAGTGCCTCGTACTAAATATTCACGTGTCCCCACCTCAAACTAGAAGCCATTGTAAAAATTAGTGACATCTATTAGTGACAATAGATGTAAAAACTGACAAGTCGGGTGAGCAAAGCACCAAGTCGGAGGGGTCCATGTTAACTCTGGAGGAGCTACAGAGACCCACGGCTCAGGTAGGAGGACATGTTGAAACGCCAACTCTGAGGCTACGTTCACACAGTTGGTAAATGCAACCCAAGACCAATTTTTCTGCAACCCGTATTCGCTCTTTTCGGGTTGTGCTGAGGGTTCAATCCTGATCTTTTCACCCCACCGCTAAAAATAAATAAATAAAAAATCACTTCCATATGTGTTATTAATCAAGTAGGACGCCGAGTTTCTCCTTCTATTTAACTTCCTTCATCACGTCGTGACCTTACGACGAGACGGCCGGCCCTCCCAAAGCTCACCGATCCGCAGACGGCGGCATCCGTCGCCGCTTTGGTAAACGTGATGCTTCCGTGTGACGTTTACGGTCTTCTTTTGCACATGCGTGTCGTTTTGGGGATGTGAACCATTCGCAAGAAAAAAAGAGCTAATGACCGTCGTGTTCAGTCACAAGTAGGAATAAATAGAAAAGTTTATCCAAAAATCTGGACAAAGCATTGAAACCATTGCAATGAAACAGTGGCAGCATCATGCCGTGGGAATGTTTTTCTTCAGCAGGAACAGCAGAGCTGCTCAAAGGTGATCTGAAGAAATATGTGGTAAACATTTTACATGTCTGAAACACAGGGGACGTTCCACACTCACTTATCCACAACATACAGCCAGAATTACATCAATCTATTAACTTTAAAGCATATTAATGTTAAAATTGCCCTGCTAAGTTATAGCAATTAAACTTTGTGCAAACATGTAAATGGATACAGTGGCGCGAGATAATCATTTTTAGTTTACAAGCAACATATTTATTTTATTAAGAAAAGTGCAGTCGAGTCATATTTCATTTAACTGGTCCTTGTAGCGATGACCACACAGGAAGCTCTGATCGCGCTTCGTTTTAAACAAAGCATTCACACCCCACACACACACACAAGCTTAAAAATGAGCTTTAAATAGCATGACATCGCACACAAACAGCAAACAGCTGAGACATAAGGATACTGTTAGTTTTGCAAGTGTTCACTCGCGAACTGCTGAATTCAACAAACAGCCGTTTGACCAGGTTAGAAAGGTCGAGGGATCGGCGAAGGGGGACGCCGATCAATCACCGGCAGGACGGGGACGTCTGCAGCAAGTATTGAAAGGATAAATCACATAGAAGTCAAGACATTTTAAATGGTGGACTGGACCACCAAACCACTGGAAATCGTCCTCTGGGGACATTTTCTGGCAATCGCTGCTAAGAAACATCCCCTCTCTCTCTCTCTCGCTCTCTTTTTTGGATGTGAAATGCAGAACCCACCAACCTGAAGTGAATGCTTCCACCTAAACTGATCTAAAAGTAATGAGGATGTTTAACAGGAAGTCAAGACCTCACACGCACCTCCTTAAGGCCTCAATCGACTAATACCGAAGCCGTTCCGAGCATTTTTATGCCGTCCCAATATGAAACACTCAGTAAATAAATAGGAACCATAACGTGACGTCAAGATATTATTTCGCCCACAACTAAGGGCTCTGTGTCTTGCTGGCAGAAGGTTACCCCGCATAAGCCGGCGCTCCGAGCCGTATGAAAGAACAGAGGTGCGTGCAGACCCTCCAAGCAGAGTCTTTCTCCAACTTATCAAGTGACTCATTGTGGAAGTCGCCTTTGACAGCAGCGGCTTGTGCTGTCTGAGGAATGTTTTCCATTTCTTCATCCGAAATCCCCAAAGTTCCTTCCATAGGGGACTGGCAAACAGAGGAAGTAGGAAAGAAAGAGTGAGGAAGACAGATAGAGGAGGAGAAAGATGGCGTTGTGGAGAAAGTCTTCGGTGGGTGAGGATGGAAAGTTTGCCGAGCGTAGGCTTATATTTGATTCAAATTGCCAGGCAACAGATGACCAACGGCAGAGAGACGGGACGGGGGGAATAGACAGGAGACGGTAGGAACAGCATGGGGATCAAACCGAAACGGAAATGTTTCACAAAACCTCTAACTTCTGAGCTAATGTTAACAAAAAAGCTGACTGGGGAACTATTTCAAGGTTAATTGCTTCCACAGGAAAGTGCTACTAATTATAAATGAATATGGAGCTGTAATACAGAGTAAAAACATTTTTACAGTGTCTCAGGCTTGCTTAACGAGACGACGACGTGTTTGACAACCCCTCTGTTATAAATGAGGAAACGCAGCATCACAGAAGGCCAGTGTGACAGTGATGGTGTCCAGAGGGCAGCACGCCGACGAGACTGAAGGAGAAAGTAGGGAAGAGTCTCTGAAGACGCAAGAAGACAGAAAACTTTTCTTTAGGTGCAGCAATCCTTGGTTGGTGGACGATAGAGACAGCGAATATATACCCTATAATAATATATCGCCCTATAACACAGGTCATTGCACCTCTGCTGATGCTGTAACGATCAGCAATGGGGTGACAAAACCGACTACATTATAAGCATGTAAATATCTTTGGTAACGTCTTTTCTCTCCTGTAAAAACACAGTTGCGAAAGATGCTCAAAACTTAAAGAAGGCGCTCCGCAAGGCTCAATGCTTGGACCATTATTGTTGTACCCCTAACAATAACCTAGAACAGCACATTGTGAGTTTAGCTTTAAGGAAATTATAATTTGTTTTCTTGCAATGCAGCCAGCCTTGCAAAGGCTTGAGTATCTTCAAGAACCTGGAGGTAAGATAACTCAAAACTTCATGCACAATACAACTGGAATTCATTGAAATCCTTAAACTTCACAAGCACAGTTTTCCACTTTAGTTTTTATTCATGAGTCAAGTCGATGCCAGGATAAAACTGTCTGGTTCTAGGTTGCATATTAATTCTGGGACCTCAGTGGAAATAAAACATGAACTAATAAACATACTGACTCTGTAAAGCTGAAGGTTTGAACATCCTTTTCTTTTCTTTACATGAGAACCTGTTTGTTCACTAGATGATTATGATATCTTACTACATGGGGAGTGTCTGTCTCAACCTTTCTTCTATTAAACTTTGTTTTAAATATCTCAGCAGCTTTCATATTTTACCTCATTTTACTGTTTAGGACACAAAAATAACTTTGAACCAACATAGGATACAGAAAAATAGGTGAAAATAAAGCACACGTTGATTGAACCTCCCTGAACAAATTGAAGCCTTCCTGCAGAACCTGTTGCAGATAAACATAAAGCAAATGTTCCTAAACCAGTTATGTGACCTGGATGCTTCGTTCTGTAGAAGATCAACTTGGTGGTGAGTTTAGGGACAGTCGGACGAGGGGACACCGGGTTAAAGTCGCTCACCTGGTGAAGCGCCGTCAGCCCGTCTACGTTGGCGAGGTTGATGTCGGCTCCCTGTCGGAGTAGCGCCGCCACCTCGTCCCGGTCTCCGGCGGAGCAGGCGGCCATGAACACGGCTCCCTGCGCGAACTGCACCTTGGCCCGCCGCGTCCCGGAGCCGCCCGTGGTCCTCCGGGCCTCCGAGCCCGTCCGCTCCGTCTCCGAGCCCAGCCAGCGCTGGAGCTGATCCTGCCGTCGCTGCTTGGCAGCTTCGGACCGGGAATGGTCAGTAGCCGCCATGTTCCCCCCTCGGTCTGTCCCCGGGACAGATTCAGCTCATGGCAGGAGGAGAAGCGGCGGAGTGCGCTGTGTTTAGATTGGGGCTGCTCAGCCTCTCCGCCCGGGCTGCGCCGCCTGGTGGCCGAGCTGCGGAAGTGAAACCGCAAACTTAGCCGAGAAGTTCAGGGGCCAGCCCCGCGGTGCTTTCAGGAGCGGCTCGGAATATACAAAATATATTATTTTTTATTGTTATTTCTTACAAAAAATGTCTGATGTTATGTACAAATTTATGTATTAGGATGAGGATTAGGCAAACAATAAAAAATAAAAAAGAGCATAATGTAGGGCCCAGTGTGAGAAAGCTGGGTCTCCCTCAGAGGTCAGCAGGACAATGACTCAAAACACACTTCAAAAAGGACTAGAAGATGGTTTGAGAGAAGGAGACTTCTAAAGTGGCCAGCAATGAGTCCAGACCTGAATCCCATAGAACACCTGTGGAGAGATCTCAAAATGGCAGTTTGGAGAAGGCACCCTTCAAATCTCAGGGACCTGGAGCACTTTGCAGAAGAAGAACTAAAATTGCAGCAGGACATTGTTAGAAACTCATTGATTGTTACTGGAAGCGGCTGTTCACTGTTATTTTGTCTAAAGGTTATGCTACCAAGTATTAGGCTGAGGGTGCCAATACTTTTGACGGGCCCATTTTTGGATTTTTGTGTAAAATGATAGTTGATTTGACTTTTTTTCATTATCTTTTGTGTTTTTTCATTGCAAGCAAAATACATGAAGATATTAATACCAAAGCATTTGTGATTGCAATCATTTTCTGGAAGAAATGGAGTATTATCTGACAGAATTGCTGGGGTGCCAATACTTTTGGCCAGCACTGTATATATACATGATTCTGCTTTTAATCTCAGAATACTGACTTTAAAAATCAGAATTGTGAGATTAAATTAGGACTCTGAGATAATATATTTCTTCCAAAAAAGACAAAAAATATAATCTCATCTAGCTTTAATCTCAGAACCTTTTTCCCCTCAGAATTCAGAATTTAATCTCAGAAATTCAAAATTCTCAGAGACCAAAAATAAAGTCATTTTCCCAGTGGCCCCAAGCCTTCTCCATATTTTCCGTTTGTAAAAGTCCATGAGGCCAACACATAAATTTGCACATAATCACAAAATATTGCCAAGGGGAGCATATGAATGATAATAAAGAAAAAGAGACTAATTGTCACAATATGGTTTTGCAGAAAGAAACATATATATATAAACAGAAATATATATATATATATATTTATATATATATATAGCCTATTTTACTTCTGTTGCATTTAACAACGCTTGACCAACCAATAAAGAGGATTCAGCTGAATTATTTTACCCACATTGCATAGTCCATGAAACAAAGTTTAATTTTTAGCCTTAATTCTTAGGTTTTTTTCTGTATGGAGTTTGCTTGTTTTTCTTGTGCATGCATTGGTTGTCTCCAGGTACTCCGGCATCCTCCAATAGCCCAAAAACATACCAGGTTAATTGGTCTCTAAACATTGCCTTCAGGTATAAATGCATGTGTGCATATTTTATTTTTTTTTTGTGTGTATATACATAAGATCGATGGAATTTCATTCTTAAAAACACCAGAAATAGTAATTTAAATATCTCCAGCAAGTGTTAGCTTTAGTGAGTTCTTCTATCACTTCCCATCCCAACTCAGCTGTTCTCAGTGGTTGAAGTTAGGATCCTGCATGCCAGTCATTATCCTTCAAATCACACTCACTCATCTATGGGTTTCCTTATGTAGTGTTGTATGCTGGTGCACCATTGTGTTGGAATGGGAAGGGGCAATCCTCAAACTAGTCCCACAGAGTTGGAAACATTGTACAAAATGTTTTAGTATGCTTGGTATGCAGTGTATTTCTTTTTCTAGTGTTAACTACTTGAGACAAATGTTACCACCCCAAGTTGCAATGTTGTCTGTAATACAATATGTGATGCTACATAACTGATACCTTGCTAGAAAGATTCCCTAAAAAGGTTGAGTCCTATCATCTTTTAACTGCACAAACTTTGGATGTTATTTTCATGCACGTGTGTGGGTTTTCTCCAGATGCAGTCCAGGAATATAACAGGTTAACTGGACTCTCTTAGGAGTGAGTTTGCAAGGATGGGACAGATAATGTTGTTTTTTAAGTACTATAATATAAAATATTCATATTTAAATAAGTAAAGGTATTTTTATAAGACCAAAAATAACAGTAAAGATAAAGAATAAAACAAAAACTATAAAAGTGAAATACAGAAAAAACTTTGGATATTTTATTCCTTATGCCAAATTTCATCCAAATATGTGGTTCATGATGGAGGAATGATAAATGCGGTTTAACTTTTTGAATGTCTGAATTGCTAAAAAGCCACAAACATTTAGTGTTGTAATCCAAACCTACAGTGGTTTTAGAGGTCAGCAAAATGAAAAATGGTCTAAATTTGGTGCACAAAGAAATTTTAATCTGCCAACATTTTGTTCAGCCTGACTTTTGTATAATTTTTGACATCAGTGTCTCTCCTTAGATACTATTATTTTATGTCTCACACCACATACAGGGAAAGAGGCTTTAATTTGCAGCATATCCATACTGATGCTCCTGCTTGTCAACATATTGTTGCAAGAGTAATGCTTGTTTAACCAAGATGTAGTCATGAGCCATTCTTAATCACGAGAAGCAGCAGTTTATTTTATGACCACAAACTGCAAATATGATGACACCTGGTGACAATTTCAGCACATTACATTGACTTGACAAATAATGTAAGCTTAAAAAGCATATTTGCACAGTTTAAAAAAAAAATCACACCATACATGATGAGTGCAAGATAAGAGCTGGATTTTCTACAAGGTAGAAAATGTACAGTTCAGAAAAAAAAAAAAAAATATATATATATATATATATATATATATATATATATATATATATATATATATATATATATATATATATATATATACAAATGAAACTGAACAAAACACCAAATATATTTGAGAAATAGATAGAAAGTTAAGCTATCAGCACCAAACATCACCAAACTCTATTCTTAACTACAGTATTGTCTTGCAAACAAATCTATTTGTTTTACACATTAACATTATTACATTAGTTTGAAGAAAACATAAAAAAGTAAGCCTTCTTTAAGCATAGTGCATTTAAACTGGATCACATAGATGGAGTAACTGCCTGTAACAAACCAACTCCAGTGTTTCCCGTTTTCTCATTTGCTTCCTATGAGCCAGGAGTAACCGAAAGAAGGAAATTGCTCCCTCACTTTTTCCACTAAAAGCATCAAAACCTTTTTTTTCTCTCCTTACTCTGTTATTTCTTTGAAACATCCTGTCATTCAAGTTTGTGTACGACGAAGTACGTGTGCACGTTTTGAGTGTGCTTCTGTTGGTTGTTATTCTTGCCGACTGCCTGAAGCTTGAGGCTTTTGTCCCAGTAAGGCAACGGCCCAAAAACATCTAACATTCAGTAAATGTGGGCTGAGTGAATTACTGAGCCTTAAAAAACTATGTTTGTTGAAATATTGTAAATTTTTGACATGCCATTAAATCAAAGCTCAGCCGGTTTTTTTCAAGGATTTTATGGGATCTTGTTACTTTTCTTTAAGGCAGAAAATGCTTCTGCGTCTATTTCCGTTTCGCATGTCAGCTTTGTACTCTAAAACCTCAAGTCGATCATGGCTGATGGTTGTTCACACCGAGGCAGATTCTGCTGGGGGCTTCATCCTTTCTCTTGATTTTTGTCACATGCATGTTTAGTATGACGGATTGCTGCAACGTCAACAACACAAAACAATCGAGTAACTACTGCGACTGCATGTTGGTCCATGCAGTGTTGCAGGTCAATGACTTGATAAAACCTGCTGAGTCGATGATAAGCTGAACTTGCCTGCACTGCTTGATAACTAAGATTAATTGGAATATTTTTATTATTACATTTCATAGTTTTTTTGGTAAAGTGTCTTGAGATCTTGTCTTAAGTAAACTAGACCATAACCGTTGCGTGGAAGGCAAAGGAACCCTAGCTTTCAAGATAATTCACAAGTAAACCTTTTCATTTTTCATATACTTATCCCTCCAGGGAATGAAACAGTGTAGTTGGTGCATCATAGTGTGAGGATGCTTCAGGGAAATCGGTAAATAATTGGAAAGATCTACAAACAGGACTATACTGGAGGAAACCATGAGTGTGCTTAGACCTACAAATATAAATGCAATTTATCTTTTAAGCATGCGACTCTGAACAAATACAAGATGCTTCATGGAATGGATTAAATTGCGGCACATTTATGCGTTGGAAAGGACCTAAATCCGGTAGGGAATCTGAGGAGGGATTTGAAAATGCAAGTCAGTGGCTCTCTCCATCCATTCTGACTGAGGCTGAGCTTTTTTTCAAAGAGAAATGGGGAAAAAATAGCATGCCCTGAATAAAAAAAGCTGTCAGAGACACATCCAAAACATTTCTTCCACTTCACAGTTATTAACAACCTGGTCGTGCTGTAAACTTCAGAAATGTATAAAAAAGTTAATTTTTTTAAGACTACTTCCAAGCATTTCAGAAAAGACGGAGTATGCATTTTAAATACAATATCAACATTACAGCTTGGTTTGTGAAAGAAAAAAAAGCGCAAAAATCTGCCTTTTCGTTGTGTTTCATTACTTGTGGATCAGGAGTATGATCACAGATGACGCCTACCAAAAGCTTTTGGATCTACTCAGAGGTTTAGCAGGTTTACCACCTTGAGGATTGTTAAAATAAACCTTGCTCTCTGCAAATTCTTGTTGGAAAAAGCTGGCCACGCGACTGGTGTCTGGTGGCATCCCAGTGGTTTTGAAAGACCCCTGCAGGTCCATATCAATGCAGAGAACCCCAGACAGCAGGCGGTTCTTGTACCGGTCGTAAACATCCTGCATTGAAGAACCGCTGCTGTTCATCCAGGTGGGAAAGAGGCTGGTGGAGCTGGAATTAGATGGGAGGGACGGGTAATGGTGCAACTCCAGGTGGCAGAACAGCCTATCAGAAGAAAACTCCAATTATTTTAAATAAATTATGTTCTTTTAATTACATGAGGAGAAAATGTGTGTGTTGTGATCATTTTACTTCCAAAGCATTTCAGTAAAACTACCCTCTAAAGTATGACTAGATGGGATGAAAGTTTATTTTTTTCAATTAGGGGTTAAATAAATGAAAAATACAGCCAAAATGTATCTAATAAAGTAATAAAAAAGTGCAGATAAGCAACAGCTTTCCATCCAGCATCAGCTTGATAGATGAAATTTTTTTTGATTTTGCATTCCTGCCACCCTGAAATGTCTAATACGATATATTTCCCCATGTCCAACAACGTTAAAATTCAGTTAAGATCACATGCTACAGCGAACAGAAATTTCAGGGCGACAGTGAGACATGTCATGCAACATTAGGCTGCATCTGTAACTGAGTCTGTTGGTTTAGGAGCTGGTTTAGCTACCTGGCAGAAACGTGCTGGGACAAGTTTCTGGAAGCCTGACGGAGAACACGCTGCAGGATTTTCAGTATCTGCTCTCGAATCCAGCCCACGTCCTCCTGCACATCTGGCAGCCACTCCAGTAGTCTGCACATGGAAGATGGCACCAGTCAGCAATGTAAGCATCAGTAACAGCAACAAACATTTGCCTTAAAAAACAAAAGCCTTAAAACAAAGTTATAGAGACTTACAAATGCAAAGATGCATTTAATGGTGAGCTGCAGATATTTGTTTAACTATCCCTCTCACTGTTCATAGTTTTAAGAAAAGCATAGCCTTTATTTGTTGAACACAAATTTGCCATATTTGAATGGGATGTTCTTTTGTCTTTCCAATGTTGAAAAGTGGTTGAGAAGTTTTCAGAGACAATATTTACACGTACAATCAGTCAAATGCTGCACAATCAGAAACAGTTGGAAATGGGGTCAGATGAGGTGACACATCACCTGAATGTCAAGGACACGGCAGACTCCAGAGGGAGGGTGTAGGGGAGCATCATGGCAGAGGCCAACCTGACAGGAAGCAGGTTTCCCAGAGAATGAACCAGGCTCCTCCTCTCCATGCAGGCCTCAAGTAAAGCTGCAGGGGGCCCCAAACTCGCAGAATTAACCATCTTGGTGAAACGGGATTCAGTTCAAATAATATGATTCACGTTGTCCAGTTTAAATTGATACATTTTTTCAGCCACTGATAAGTAAAAACTGCTAAGCAGAAACCATGAATTTTTAAAGATGCATTTAGACCCTCTTAAGTTTACAGTGGCCAGTGACAATGATGTTCCCAATGGTGTTTTTCCATCTACAGAGGTAACAGTTTAGCAGGTCAATTAATGCAAATCTGTCTATTGGAAAAAGCATTAGATGCATCAATAAAGTCAACAAAATGTATGTTGATGAGCAAAAACTGTCCATGAAAGCATTTTGATGCATACATTGTTTTTTTTTTCTTATTTGTAATGGAGTACCGGAGAGTTTTTTTTATATATATAAATGAACTTGTTTAAAAAAAATCTGACTATAATGATGCAGAAAAGCAGAAAAAACAAAGAGTGCTTAAAGACTGTCACAAAAAACTCCAAACAGATACAGTTGAGCCAAAATCAGTCGTCTAACGTTGACCCTGATCTTACCTTTGTGCACAGCGGGCGGAAGATACTCCATGATATGCTCATCTAGTGAGGAGCTGGCATCAAACATCCCTTTTTCCACCATCTGTGGCTTTTCTTCTTCCTCACTGTTATTCTCATTTGTCCCTTCACCAGATGCCTTGTTATCCTCTTTGTTGGTGAGCAGTGGTCTGTCCGTTTGAGGTCCAGTGTAATTGAACAACCCTGAATTTCATTGAAAATGGAAAAGACCTTAAATGATTATATAGTGAGGTAATATCCACGGTAAAGGTGTTGTTTAACAACCTTACATAAATTACCGCATTTGTACCCACATTAACAACTACAATGAGTAATTTGAGCTTATCAGAAGGAAAAGCAGGCTATTGATTTGCTGACATGGTAACAGGAAGCACGGGTTATGATAATGTATCAGGGGCGACACGCCGTGTACAAACTAAACTCTTGTCTTCATGAGGCAAAAACTCAACAAAATCAATGATGCTGGTTTATAGCAAGATTTAATAGAAAGAGCTTAGAGGCTTTTCGCGGAATACAACAAGACTCACCATTTCTTTTTAAGAAGTGCAGAGCATCTTTATATCCCTGCTTGCACATGGACTTCATAACCTGCATTTAAACACAAATGTATATCAATGTTTTTGGTGTCACACCTTTCAGAAGTGTTCACACCTGTTAACATCTTGTCAAATTGCAGCCACAAACTTTATATATTTAATTGCAATTCTATATGAACGTTACACACATTAGCACATTATCAGAAAGTAATGAGCATAGACTTCCACTTACTCCATTTTAAATTTAATAAGAAATGTTTGTTTTTTATTTTATCTTATCTTCTTGCAGATTATTTTTCTCTCTGAAATTTTATTTCGTGTTATGAATAAATCAAATTTTTGCGTGGATTTCATGTTGGGTAAAATCTCATATCCTTAAATAATATCCAAGAAATGGCTTATCTTCAGAAGGAATCTATTTGTAGAGGCCTCTGGGGCTTGTTAAAAAATATTACTGAAAAAATATCATCATGACAACCGTGGGACACAACAGGTAAAGGGGGAAAGTTATTGAGAACATTAAAGCAGGGTTGGGTTGTAAATCAATAAAGAGAGCTGTTCAGTTCATCATCTGCAAAGACAATAAATGCAAACCAACCAAGACCTGATCTTTCTCCTGAGCTGACGGAATATGTTAACCAGAAAAGAAGCCAAACGCTGCAGATCACCCTGAATGCAGCATCCTCATAGTAGCAACAGCGGCAGTAGAATATGGCTATGGTAATGCGTTTACCAGTGAGGTCAGTCTTGATGTATGCATTGTTACCCTAAAGGAAAACCTTTAAGAGAACCATGACCCAAAATATACAATCTAAACAACAATGTGAGGACTTTGGACAAGTGACCCTGTCCAAGTCTAGACCCGAATCCGATTGAGAATTTTTAAAAGACTCGAGAGCTGATGTTTTCAGACAATCGACATCCGGTCTGACTTAGCTTGAGCTATTTTGCAAAGCAGAATAATTTATCAAAACCTTCAGTCTCTAGATATGAGAAGCGGATAGAGACATAGCTAAAGAGTTTCAACTGGAGCAGGAGAAGATTCTGTATAATAGAGACTCCGCAGGGTTCTTAATGTTCTTTACTTTTTAAACATTTGTAAACAACATACACTTTTACTTACATCTTTTAATCATTCACTGCTTTGTGTTGATTTGGCAAACAAAAAGTTAAACGGTGAGGTTGTCAGATGACAAAACCTGGGAAAGCTCAAGGCCTATGAATGCTTTTACCCCAATTATGAGACAGGCCTACCATAGGATCTGGTGGGAAAAGAGCTCTGGAGACTCTGTACAGGTTGGTGAGGGTGAACTGGATGCTTGTGTTGGTGAAGCGCAGCTCATGGATGTTGGTGGAGGTGTCTCGAGGGCAAATGTCGCTCTCTCCGGAAAAGGGGGACACAGTGATGGTGTTTTTCAGCTCGTACTGCGGCAGGTTGTCAGAAATTCCTCCATCAACGTATCGCTGAATGGCAAAAAGATAAATAGCAGCAGAGCAAACAGAGTGGGATCAATGAATGCACAAAGTTTTTCAGAAACGGACGTGAGGGGTCATTCACTCACAATGCAGGAAATAAACAGGATGCGATGATAGTGAGATCACAGCCTCTGTGCTGATAACGGCATGTTTTTATCAGTGTTATGACATTCTAAAGCCACCAGTCAGACGCTGAAGATCAATTAAACTCACTTTAGATATGTTTCCCCCTATAGAAGAGTTCAGTTTCTCTATTTGTTTTGCTATTCTTGTTATGCGCACAAGATTAAGTATTGCCACAAGCTTCCACGCAAACATGGCTCTAGTGATGTCACATGAGGCACAAAAGCAGCTGATTAAAGTGTTTTTATTTTGTCTTCTGTTTAAAGCAAATTTAAAGTGCTTCTAAGTTTCTCTCTTCAAATCTGTCAAAACATGATTGTCTTCTTTAATGCCGGCTCACTGGTTGGTTTAATTAATCCTTCAGGGTGCTTTTAAAAATCATTCTATTCTGCCAAATCCTGACACTGGTTTGCCTGTTCAAACAAGGAGGGTAGATCCAGTGTGTGTGTGAACCAACAGTGATATCAGGACTGAAGTCACAAGTTGGCACAGAAGAAAAATCCAAATTCTTTCCAACCTCACTTCTGGGAGGGAAATTTCTGACAAACACTGACGCAAGGGGGAATTTTATAATCGTTGTTTACACACTTGTCCGATCAAGGAAGGGAGGGAGGACCCCAGTGGGAGCAGTCACAGAAAAAGAAAATGTGCCAAAAGCTACAAAAACAAAACAGAAGAATGGGAACCACTGGAAGTTAAAAAGAGAGCAGGCTGCTCTGACATCTTATCAGAAGAAAATTTTATTTTATAAATCCTCCCAGGTCATACAGGTGAATTTAGATTAAATAGCACAAACAACTGAAAAATAGCTAATTTAAAAAAAGGAACATAAGGGAATTTACTCACCACTCCTTGAAGTGTGGGAGGAATGATGCCACAATACACCGGGATGTAGGCGCTGCAGACACATGCCTTATAATAAGCAAATAACATTTTAGACAGGCGGCATGAAAAAGAAACCCATAGAAAATCACATCAGTTTCAGTTGAATGATTTTGGACAGAAATGCCTTCATTGTATTTTACTGGTTAAAATAATCCCTTAATCTGCCTGAAAATGCATTCAAGCTAAGGTTCTGAATTAATAGTTGATAATGTCAAGCAATTTAAACCATAATTTTATGCAAATGCATAAAAGTAATGCAGAGGAAACACACACGCACACACAATAACGGCATATCAGCTGAAACACTGAGTTCTCGACTGAAAACCCATTTGTGTAAGGTTGCATTTGCTTACTAAGAAGAACAGCGATTAATAAAATTGAGTGCTCATTGCTGTTGCTGATTTGAGAACTAAATCAAACGCTTCTGCAAAATGCTGATTATTCCGCATCATGTTTTTATCATGAAAAGCAATTTGAACTGCCTTGCTGTAGACATGTGCTTTGCAAATAAACTTATATTAGCATGTTTTCTGCTTATTAATTTTGAGATTAGTTTGGTTTATTTTATTGTGCTTGTTCTGGACTTTGCTGCAACATTCTTTTTTAACCTAAAACAACTAAAGCCTTTTAATACTCGCAGGGATTCTAAATAAAAAGCTTACTGGAGTTTTTAAAAAAGGATATCCTTAGATTTAATTTGTTACCAAGCAGCTTAAAGTGAAAGTGTAGACCAATTTTAAGGTGAGCTTGTCTAAAAATTTTAAATAACTGGCATAAGAAGAAAAACATTTAAGGGTATGAGCTCACTTTGAAAGAATGAATACTTAATTAAATCCCTCAAGGGGGAAATTAAATATATACAGACAACTGTTGTACAACAGAGCTTGCAAGATTATAATAAATGTGTTATAAAGCAAATGAGAAGAAATCAAGTAATACATGTTAATTGCACCACATGATTTACATTACTTAAGACATCACTCATGCCCCGCTTCCTTCTACATTGTACATTTTAATGGCAACTCCAAAATCTCTTTGTCTGTTGTCAATATATCTCATAATAAAAGTCAAGGAAAGCCAAGAGCCAGATTTTTCTGGATAATGGACTGCACCTACTTACAACATAGCCATTTTTCTATTTGTTTTGTTAGTTTGTTGTAAAACCTTATTAGGATAAAATCCAACTCTTAATGTACTACTATTTACTGGTTAAAATATAAAATGGACTTAGATATTTTTTTAAGAAACAAGAAAATAGGATAAAGTGTGTAAGTCAGTATAACATTTTCTAGAAGACAAGTGAAAAGGCCATAATTACTTTTTGGTTTACTTAAGAAATACATATCATTTTGTATTATTTGGAGTGAATTTGTTTGGGCAGAGTATAGAGTTTAGTAATTAGATTGCAAATCTTTATGAGCCCACAACACTAACAATTGGCAACAGTAGACGTTATTTTTTTAATAAAAAGTATCCTAATCTTAAAGGTAAGCAGCACATACCTGTATCACCTCCTCCTTATTGTCAAAGTGAGACACCAGAACATTTTCTCCATCTGCCACCCGGGTCAAAGAGATTCCCAGTCGCCCGTTGGCCCGATGGTGGCTGTCGTCTGGCAGAGTACGCCTCAGTACGTGACGGACGATCTTTACCAGGTTGAAGGATGGATGCATTGGTCCGAGGAACCGCTTTCTTGCCTCCTTGGCAACTTCAATGATACTTGCTCCAGCATCTCCTGCAGGATATTAAGGGTACAAGGCTGATGATCACGGGGACCTTGCTTTAGTGAGTGTGAACGATTAGACCGATCTAAGATATGGTAAATTTTAAAGATGGATGAACATCTTTGTAAAGCTTTAGTTAGAATGAAATGAAAATATACAGCACAAAATAAGTATGATTCTGGAATAACTAAGATCATTTTCATGGATATTCTTCATCCGGATACTTGGGAATATCGAGCAAAGTCTTAAGTTAGAAAAACACTAAAACAATCCAAACAGTAAATATCAACATTAAAGTACAATTTGCATTGTTTTTACATGGAATAGTTTATTATATAGGTAGTAAGAAATGGAAAGGAAAAATAAACATGGTCCAGTAAAGAAGGACTTATTATTTCTAATAATATGATGACATAACAGGAAATTTGGAGACTAACTTCACCTCAGACCGTTTGTGAAAACCTGTCTTCAGTCATTGAGGTTTACGTCCGCAAAACAAGCAAATCCTATTCACACTTTAAATATATGCCTGGTATTGTTTGATTTAAACGGTTTTATGTGGACGATGTTAACTAACAATGTTAAATTAATGAAGCTATGTTAAATTAAAATGTTCTCCTATTCTACATTTAAGTGGAGCCAATTTAAATGTTGGATGTATAAACTCAGTCTTTAAGCAAGGAAACTTGTTGCCTTATGCAGCTTACAAACTATAATATGTTTTTGAACATTGAAATTTACATTTTTATTGTAAAGACATTGTAACTACTACATCTGCTGGTATGGTCTCAATCTTAGTCACATTATTGCTCAGGTCAGCCTGAAAAAATGAAAAAATATATTTTTTTATTCAAATAAATAAGTTCATCATAAGTAGATATTGTTGTGTTCAATGTACAGTTAACTAATACACTAAATAACAACAGAAAAATTGCCAGTTTAATTCCTGCCTTAGGATTTGCTGTAGAGTCTTACTGTAGCATTAACTGTGGAAACATTTTATTTTATTTTTATTTAGTTTGGAAAGCAGGAATCTAAATAAGCATTTGGTAAAATACATAAAATAATAAAGAATCAGCCTTTATTTTTAGTCTTTGAACTACAGCTCTGGCACAGACATTGGATGCCATAGTCTGTCCATCCTACGCAGGTGCGTACAGACACTGTCAGGTACCTACCCAGACACACTCCTGTGACCAAAGCAGTGGCGGTGAGGGCCCCAGCAGAGGCTCCATATATGTGTCTGGCGTTGTGCACCAGGAAGGGAGCCTGCTCCTGCAGGCAGCTGGCCACACCAATGTGGTAGATCCCCAGGAAACCACAGCCTGCAAAGGAGATGTTCCAGGGCGAGTCTAACGGGAACATGTTGGTCCAGAGCAGAGCCCAGCAAAGGAAATGCTTCTCTTTTAATGTAGATACTAGTTCAAGAAATAACTTTCAGCGTTCTTCTGCAATTAAAAACTCTCCTTGTTTGACGCAATTTCCTTCTGCATGCTGCACTTCAAGGTACTAAAGTGTGTCCAGTTAGTTTTGTTATTGCACAGCAGACGTCCCGAGCAGCTGGAGATGTGAAAATGATTTAACACAGAATGTTTCTGGATAGGAGCAAGTTAATAAATGGGTAGTAAACTTTGAGCATCTGTTATTATTTCACATGCTGTGGTTGCATAACAGGGAGGGAGGAACAGGATGAACAGATTGGCCAATCAGGTTTTACCCTCAGAATAAACCCAGCCACTCAGAACTGAACCAATTTTGTTTGGGGTAATTTTTTTTGTTTATTTTCTTTTTTTTCCCCCAGGCAGAACTCTGTGTTTTGTTTTGTTCTGTTCCATTTTTGTTCCTGTTTTGTTTTTTTTAGAAGAAGTCGTTTTTTAAAGGACTCATTTTAAATTGGTTTCATAATATGTGTCTTTAAAAATATATTAATAAGAGAAGCTACAAGAAATGTGTAATGCTTTCCTATATGAGGGTCTGGAAACTGCTGTGTCCATATAAATAGCTGAACCCTTTCCTTTTATTGGACAACAGGGGAAAGTTGAAAAGGTGATGAAATCATAAATATCTAGTATGGAAAGTTCACTCTGCAAGATTTGTCACTTCCTTGAAAAAGCTGTTCACAGAATACGACAAAAACACTTCATGTTGAGAAAGGATGAAGCTCCAGATTAGCAGATTTTGTGAAAGTAGTGAAAGCTTCAGTCCATTTTACTAAAAATATAACCTCTGATATTCTGAGTTTTAGATATACTATTCATTTGTTTGCTTTTTCCTCTATTACTCCAGCGGGGAGAAACACACAAACAAAAGCGTAGAGTTGACTGTTTTTATTTAAATGAGGAGTTTCATTAAGTTTCAAATGGTTTGGTAAGTAGCCTTGAGTCAAGTTATTGTTCAACAGGGTGGGATAACATTTTAAATGCTGTTTTTATGCGTTTGCATTTGTGTTAATGTTGAACTATGCTGTAAATAATTTGTTTAAACGTCACACTTTAACCACTAAACTTCTACACTGGGAACATAGATGTGTGTGCAAAAGCAAAACTAAGAAACTATGGATTTTTACATTGTAAACACTGAGTTCATTTGTTTAATGGTGGAAACAGCGTCACCACGTGGCGCAGAGTGGAAATGCATCGGGCTGGTCACGTTGACAGACCAGTGCCGCCCAGGGTTGAAACTTTGGCGGCGCTGCGAATTTGACGCTCGATATAAGATGCAAGAAAATACCCGAACCGGTCGAGAGGGGCGGGAACGTCGACACAGGGTGGATTCTCAGTGCCCGCCCCAAACGGGACACAAGGTGGCGCAAAACAAGCGCGCCACAGTGACGACAGCAATTTGCTTTGAAAAACGCTGTGAGACCCGGAAGTAGCGCCGCAGAGGGGAGAAAAGTCACGTTTGCAGGTTTTTTATCCTATAAACACTTTCATAGCTGAGAGAAAACAAAAGCAATTAGAATAAGAGCATAATATCCACGTTTGGTTGTGATCATGGCTCACGTTGAGAACAGTGTCCTCACAATAGTCCAGATCAGTGGGACCCCAGCAATTATCCGGGCTGCCAGGAGCTTTATGTCCGCGTCTAACCTGTCATGTAATCTAAGGATGAGAGAAACCCCAGCAGGAGCCAGAGAGGCGTTTTAAATGGAGACCGAAGGAGACCATTGTCCTCCTTTTAAACCAAGCAGCTCAGAGGATGGAGATGGAGGAGGAGACGATGGACACGCATCAAGGGGGACATCCCAACACCTGAAAGTGTCCACAGCCTTGCTGGCTTGTGGGAGACGCACAGCTGGATCTGGAGACCAGGATGGGGATGTGGAACCAGAAAGGGAGGCTTTCTCTGTGGACACCCTCGACCTCTCCATCTCGAGCCTGTCCTCTTCTTTGTCCTCGGTCTTACATCCAGATTTGTCCTCATCCTCCTGTGGCTCAGTCCTGTCCCTGAGCCCACCCTTGCCCCCGTCTGTGGAGCTCTCATCCGTGCTGGCAGACACGAGGCTGACCCTGGATGTGTACCCAGGAGGAGCAGCCGCACTGGCCCTCATATGGGGGTACGACCCCGAGCTGCTGAGGGGCCTCCAGTACCTGAGACTGGGCTCCGAAGACAAAGCCGGGGTCGATGCCGCCCTGGATGTCCTCCCCCATCTGACATGCCTTCGCTCTTTGGCCTTCCGGGGTAATATCAAAGTCAAAGTCAGCGTTAGTGTCAATTTCTTTACATGCCAACGCATAGAAAGGAACCAAAATGACTGTAATACTGCAGAGACATTCTAATAATAAAGTGCAATTGGAGAGAGTTGACTTAATTAAACTAAATTTAACTCAAAGCTAACTAACACATAACCTAAAGTAGGAACTATATACATCGATATGAACCATATAGACTAAAATCCCAGCTAAGCTACTTAACACAGAGATTAAAGACTAATGTCAGAGGTCATGTAGATGGTTCTGTAACATTAAGTACTGTAGCAGCAGATGATGTGCAAGTGGCAAATAATGCCGGGTGTGCCCTATGTGTTTGGAGGTAGGGGCAGTTAGTGCAAGAGTTCTGGGGGGTGTTGAGTCTCCCGAGTTTTGGGGGTTCCTCAGCTTCTTGACTGCCTTGATGGAGCTGAGGCGAGGGGGTTCGGCATCCTCACAGCCCGGTGGATGAAACTGTGGAGCTCGGAGAGTCTGGAATTATAAAATATTACCAAGCCCTCATACTGTCTAATTAGCTGTTTGAGTTTTGCATTTACTTTAGGCAAATTCTACTAAAACAATAACCGTAACTCTGATAAATGTTCATGTTGTTTTCTCTTGCAGGTTACTTTTATATTTCAGAAACAGCAGCCCGTAAAATTAATACTAAAATTACTATTGCTAGGAAAACCAAGATTTTTGTTTTTGTTTTAGAAATCATTGAGTAATAGAACTGTCATTATCTACACATACACCTGTTGATATCCGCAGCTGATTGCCAACACAATTTTATCAGGAGAGTGACACAAAGTCCTTTTTAAAAATATATTATTTCATCCAAACCAATTTTTTTAAGCATCTTCTTTCCTTTTTGTCTCCAATTAAAGGAAACTGCTTTTGTGACCCACAAGGTGATCCCCTACCTGGCCTCCTCACCGCTCTGCCAGATCCAGTGTCGGCCCTGTCTCACCTGAAACACCTGGATCTCTCCTTCAACCAGCTCGCCTGCGTGCCGCCATGTTTGCTCCTACTGCCCACACTGGACACGCTGATCCTGTGCCACAACCGCATCTCTGCTTTGCCTCCTGATCTGGGCCGGCTGTCCTCTTTAACCTACCTGTCCCTAATGGGGAACAGGTTGGCGTCTGTTCCCCCGAGCGTGGGCCGGCTGAGATCGCTGCGGACGCTCGATTTATCAAATAACGTTCTCCAGCAAGTGCCTGATGAAATTGGTTCCCTGGGGGAGCTCGTTAGGTTGGAATTGTCTCACAACAAGCTGAAGCAGCTGCCAGAGAGCATGGGTGAGGCCTGCAGGGTGGACGAAAGGATTTTCTGTTTGCTGGGTCGTTAAAAGGTGTAACTTCTTTGTATTTATTTTTTTTCTTGCACAGGCTCTCTTCTTTCTCTCAGGGAACTGTTCATCTACAGCAATGACCTCCGGATGTTCCCGAAGTGTCTGAACGAACTCCCTCTGCTTAAAATGGACGTTCGGGATAATCCGTTGGGCAAACCTCCGACGCCGCCTCCTCTGCCTTCCCCACCTGGTGAGCAGAGATTACAAAAAACATGGCCACCCGATGTACCTCTTTTATTCTGTCAGAACATATTTTTTGTCTTATCAGATCACACAAGCATTCCAAAGTTGCACCTTAGATGGAACCAGCACAGGTACAGCTTCTGCGGTGACGTGATCAAGCTTTGCGGGGCCGTAACAAAACTCGTCGTCCCTCTGCTTTGTCCTTCAGTTTCCTTGTTTCGTCTGCTGGTTGTCATGCGTTTCTCCCCGGGGGAGCGGAGCTGATGTTCCCTCCGGGATGCCTGGAGACAACCACCAAACTCTGGTGGGCTGAGAGGAGGCCGGACAGAAAGTGGGTGCGGCTGGGGGAACACGACGTCCTACTGAGTCGTCCCCTGGAGCTTCGTCCTCACGGCGTTACGTTTTTAAAGGTACAAAAGAAACTCTGAAAAGCTTGACTGTGTTAAGACGCGTGACTCTAAACTGAGTGCACCAGCACTAGTGTTAGAAAACATCAGAGAACAAACGGCATCATTAAGTGCCAGGAACACGCCAGCAGCATTCCCTTTTCCTGATGGATCTCCCTGCAGCCCGTGAAGGTGTGTGTGCCGTATCATCGGACCAAGCGAGGGGAGGTGGTGCTGCGCACGTTTGATGAGAAGTCGTGGAGCACTCTTCCCACGGAGCTACGGAGGGGAAGTGAGGAGCATAGTTGTCACCCTGGGGGACGTCCAGCCAGAGTAAAAGAGAACATCTAAAGCAACTTGAGGTTTATTTTAAGGTTTCAAGCGGAATAAAATTGTGGCTTTGTTTTTTTCGAATGCTTGTAGATAGCGTGCTCCTCTGTGAGCCACTTCTCCTGGTTTATGGCTGTGTCCAGACCAGTACGGGACACTTGCTCTGTTACACCGGCGGGGGCTCTTCTTGTGTCCAGCTCTGATCCCGGGATAAAGCTTCACTTCCCTCCTGACTCCACAGCGCAGACTCGCACTATAACTTTACAGGTAAACTAAAAAAACAACCCCAGCCTGGTTAGATTTGTTTAGCTCAACACGTTTTGCTGTGTCTCTATTCTGTAGGTGCTGCATGTGTCTGAGTTAGAGGTGCAGGCTGTGTGCGGTGATCCTCAGGCCAGAGTCGGTCCCCTCCTCTGCCTCTCCCAGACGCCCAACTTACATTTCCTGCAGCCCGTTAAAGTGCAAATCCCTCTGCCTCCGGGAGTCACAGGTGCAGCCAGCTGGCATGACTTTCACAAACGTGCATGACCACAATACTTAAGCAGGCGTTAACGTTGACAGTGGATCCACAGGGCATACAGCTGACTTGTCCCGATTACATCTGCTTCACGGAGATCCCACGGCCCAAACCTGGACGGACATCACATCACAAGTGTCTCTGTATGTTACCCATCTGTACGCCATTTTCTACATCACACACTTCTCGTGGTAAGCCTCCATGCTTTGTATCTCAATTCACAGTCAATTACGTGTAGATTCTAAGCCGTGGTACTGAAACGTTGGTTTGTCGGCACTATGACAGGTACTGGTTGTGGTACACCACACAGCGCTGTGTTAGTGGGGTGGTCAGAAAGGTCTATCAGCGACTAAAACAGTTCAAAGTCCAGTTCCTGGTCCTGCAGCGGAAGACAGATCCTGCCCAGGTTCTGCTGCAGTGCCTCCCAACTAACAAGGTTTTTGTGAACTCACCAGCAGCCCTCTGGTGTCAGGCTGTTGATGCAGCCTCTCACCGTGTTTGTCATAGGTGTAAAACCTCAAACATAGATGCCAATCAGTAATTGTTTCTGCACAGATGGAGGGCAGAGTTCAGTCTTTGTCCGAGCAATACGACGGGCCCCAACCCTCAGACCTGTGTGAGCTGCTGGAAGGAGAGCAGTTCTTCGCTGGCTTTGAGAGGGGCTTAGACATCGTCACAGGTAGGAATCCATCTCTGCTGCCATCAACGTTGAATCCGTCTTGCAGTTCTCACTGAGCATGTTACTCTTACCATATTTGTATTAAATTGTTCAGTGTTTTTACTCTGTTGTTTATTTTTTTCCCCCATCTCAGACAGACCGGATTGTTTCGAGGGGCGTCTGTGCTTTGTGTTTTACTCCAGTCTGAAAAATGTGAAGGAGGTGTATGTCTGTCCTGCTCAGGGCCAAAAAGCACCAGTGAGGGGGCAGGTAAGAAACACAGACTAAAACATACATATATATTAAAATGGGTTGTTCTTTTATTGTGCATATTACATGTCCACTCTGCAAAGAAAACAAAGAACAATGTGCTTTCAATTTGTATTAAGAAAGTTAATGAGTGTCAAAGCTGTTGCATTGGTCCACTTTGATTAGTTGGTCTTTTGCTCACAATTTTCTTGGCCACATAAACATTTATCTAAATGCTCCGATTGTACATTAAATTAAAACTGGATCGAAATGCATTTGCTATTTTACAAATGTTATGGGTAAAGAAATCTCTAATATTTCCTTGTTATGTACAGAACGTGTAGAATCATCACACAATTATTTGATTGTGTGATGTTTTGTGGTTATTTGAGACTCTTTCCTATCAAAGTGAGTTTCTAAGTGTGACAACTTTAAAAGTTATTGAATGGATGCCTTTACATTTGGTGTCAAACATAAAAAACTGTTATTTTTTTTATCTGTTTCTATTATACAAATGGGTAGATTCCTTATACTGAGGTACACTTTACCATAAAGTACTTTTTTCTTGGATCAGCAAGATGCTATTTTTGCATTTGCACATATTGCAGGTGTTATCAGCAGGCCGACTGGGAATGTTGCTGCTGCTACACATAATAAATCTTAGTAACTCCCTTAAACCCAGTGCAGTAACTAGAGGTGTGTTGTACATGTTTTTGCTCTTACATCTGTCTTTATCACAGGAAACTGATACAACCAGTGCCACTTAATGTACAGAAAACAAGATTAAACTGGGCACACCCATCTGATTTTACATTATTCAGATGATGGGAATGACAAGAGACATTTATTTTATAAGTTGGCTTTTTATATGTTTACATCTGTTATGTAACTAGCTTGGCCACAAGATTAAAAAATGTTTTTTAAAGCGGGTAAAAAAACTGGACTGGAGGCTTTGTTTCTTTTCTTCAGGGAAGTCGTTCTTGGAAGCTGGGAAGATCATAAATCAGTGTGTTTTCAGGGTTGTGGCTGAAACAGTTGGCACACCGTCCTCAGTAGGGTAAAGGCTGAAAGAGGATAACTTTCTGTACTTGTTTATAGGAAACATGCTAGATAGTGCGGTGTGAAGCCTGTTGTTCAGCAAATGCTCTCAATGCACCTGTTGTCATTGTATTTCGGCTTAGGTTTGAATTTAAATGAAGCACATATTGAAGGTAAAAGACCAAAGTTTAAATAAGCAAATGGGGATGGGAATATTCAGTTTTCCATCTTAATCTTCTCATTGATTTTCCAGGTGTCATTCTATAGAGGAGACATTCCCGGTAATCTCCCAGAGGAAGTAGCCAAAAAGAGGAAAGGACCCGACAACCAGTGGCTCGCAACTTTACCTTTAAGAGTTCCTGTCAGTTAAAATGCCAGATGTCGTTTCCCCCCTGATTCTCACTTTCATTGTCGTCTATCTTTATCTTGTTTAGCTATTTTTCATGAATATTATTCACTTACACACTTCTTTTGCAGGCTCTAAATTCGGAGAACAGTTTCAACAAGGAGGAGCTTCAGTATCCTCCCCTGAACCTGGGTGACCCAGAGAGCGGTTATCTTACAGAGGCCAACCTCTTGTCCATCTCGCTACGGATTGGCCAGGACTGGCGTGTTATAGGTATTAACCTGGGGATGAGCTACGAAGAGTTGGATCGTATACAGTACAAATACAGGTGGGAACCAAAACAGATACTTTTATTTCTTTTTGGGATTATGTTAAAAGTAGAATTATGCTCTGTTATAAAAATAAAACTTTTTCCTTGATAATTTCAAGCGCAAACTGACACTGTTTTGGGGTGAAGAAATGGTAGCCGTTAGCCGTTGTCTGACGTAACAGTCAATTGCGAAAAGTATTTATCCGCCTTTCATGTTTTTTACATTTTGTGGAGTTGAAACTGCAAACTTCAATGTGTTAAACTGGGTTTTCACGTTAAGAACTAATGCAAAGCAGAGCCTATTTGTAAAATGGACGAAAAACGTTTTATCTTTTAAAAATATGTTTATCAGTAAAACATGTAGAGACGTTATTAACACCTTTTTTATTCTAATTACAGCTAATAAGCAACATACACGCAGCTGTGATTGAATTAACTCAGGAGTATTACCATGCTACTCTTTTTAGTTTACCTCATTTCTCTCTCTTTACAATTATGCACTACTTTAAATATGATCTAGTCATAAAAAACAGATTCAAGTTTTGAGTTGCGATATGACAACATATTAAAAAAACAAGAATCGGTTCACTTTTGCCACTGTATGTTTGAAATGATAAGACAATTTTTTGCTAATAATACTCCGCATGGAATGAGAAAAACTGTGTTTTATAGTACAGATCTTGAGAAATGATAAAAACTCTGTCCTCAGTTTGCAAACATAGTAAAAAGAAAAGCTGCGAGGGATTAAGATAGACTAGAGGAGACGTAGGAGAGCATTTTTATTTATTTTTTTGTCCGCGCTGATTCATCTGGGATCTCTGCTGGAGATCATCAGTCCCTCCCCCTTCTCCTAAGAACTCCAGCTAATTGCTGGAAACCATTGTATGTTTTCCCATGACTCTCTTCTCCACCCGGTCAGCTGTAGCCA
>JAVLVB010001067.1:2392515-2470045 GCA_032876305.1 Orestias chungarensis | reverse complement strand
GTTAGCAGTCCAGGTATAACGGCTGAACCGTTAGCAGTCCAGGTATAACGGCTGAACCGTTAGCAGTCCAGGTATAACGGCTGAACCGTTAGCAGTCCAGGTATAACGGCTGAACCGTTAGCAGTCCAGGTATAACGGCTGAACCGTTAGCAGTCCAGGTATAACGGCTGAACCGTTAGCAGTCCAGGTATAACGGCTGTCCGTGACAGAGGCGGCGGTTGGATCTCATCTCTTGGTTTATAGGGACAATGTTAGCATCGTATTCGCAGTTTAAACTGAAACCTTTAGTTTCCCGTCGGTAGAACAAGGTAAAATCTGATCTTCAGCCACTTTCTGGTGGAAAATCCGGGTTTTAACAGTGAAGTTGTGAAGTAAATGGTCAAATCCAGTTTATTTGTGTGGCACATTTTTCAGCTGCAATGAATTTTAAGGTGTTTTACATTGATCTCACACACACACACACACACACACACACACACACACCCCACATTTTGTCATCAAAACCATTGAGATAAAACTGGTATGGTTTTAAATACAACCATACCAGTTTTATTTATTAAAGCACTATATACACCAGCAGGACCTAAGTGCATTCACCATCATGAGACACAACATGATTAAAACATCTCAGATGAGTCTTAAGAAAGGATTTAAAATTAGAAATTGAAGAGGCGCGCTCTGAGCTTACGCTTCGTCTTGTGCACCTTAGAATCATCAGGAACACTCAGCATTCAGTTTTATTAAATCACTGTTCTAGTTTGCTGTTGATCAACAGAAAACTTCAACAAGTTGCTTTCGAGCCGAGTTTTACCTGGTTTTCAGTTTTCTAAGAGTTTGTTTCAAATTAGAGATTCAAAGTTATACATATTTGATAAGTGTTGACTTTCTTTTTTCACTCAGTCTAAAATCATAAACCCTAATGTATGTAATGAATACATCAACATGTTTCCACATCCAACACGGAGAAAAGCCTCCTAACGACATGAGGCTGGCACTGCCATGTTTTCATATCATCATATATATATATATATATATATATATATATATATATATATATATATATATAAGACTAGGTCTTAAATATATAATGCAGCATTCCTACTGCTTGGAAATAATTGATGAGGGGAGTCACTCTGAGGTGTAAGTTTACATCCTGTTCTTTCTACTTGAACTGTTCTTTATTTTAGACCTTGAACAACAAATACCAATGGTATTGCACAAAATATGATCTATGATCCCACCAGCAGGTTCTCTGTTTGAGAAAGAGATTTTTGTATCATCCCTGTGTGAAACTTATACCTGCAGGTTACAGTGTGTTGCAAGCTGGCTTGATGTGTTTGTTCTGGCCAATTTTTCTCTTGTTTGTTTTTTTTAATCTGATTTTATTCCAACTGGTAAGAAGGATGAGGCAAAAGCGTGTAAATAGAGAAATCCCCAGATGGTTTACAGAAACAAAGCCACCATGGCAGGTTTTGGTGTCAGAGGAAGGAGCAAACTCTTCACCTTTCCTCTGCACAAAGAGCCTTTTTCTAACACATAAAAAGCCTCATTCAACCTGATATCATTAGCTTGCAACAGGTGATTACGAACTATGCTATTGCTCTGCATGTGTTTTTTTTAATGGTTGCAATATGATCTCAGAGCAGAGCAGAGCATCAGTGAATGTGTGTTTCTGTGGCCAGATCCCTCTCTCCTGATTGTAGACAGGGTTGGGGTAGCCAGCTCTCATAAGTACGTATTAAGTTTATAATCCTGATGATGTAGGGAAAGATTACATGGTAATCAGATTGGACACGGTAAATTTCACCCAACGGTCCCTCACTGCTGTGTAAAACTAAAAACATGAAGTATCTGGTCACTATTTGCAGCTCGGAAATAGAAGCACACAGATGGATGTCAGTTTGGAGGATTATTGAAACTAGGTATTTTCCAAACAATTGTGTAACATTCGTGGACAGCAATGTCGTGTAGCTAGATCAGATAGTAGATTCTGCATGAGTCATTTTATCACAATTGCAGTTTTACTTTACTCACTATAGCTCCTGTCTGCATATTTGCAATCATGGATTCCTTTAAATGATGGTATGGCCTTGTACTTCAGTAGACTGTGAGACTATAACAGGTTTTTATCATTGTCTTCTTTTTTTATTTTCTTCCTTTTTTATATTTATAATTTACTGTTTTTTTTGCTGTTTTCATAAAATAACAGAATTGATGAAATATCAGATTTTTTACAGTGAAAATGTAACATGTAATTTAATAAAGAAAATTATGTTGATTATATTGTTGTTAAAGCGAAACAAACAAAAACAAAGTAGTAATGCGATCCTTACCGGAAACTGGTAATAAGTCCTGTGTGGTGACATGGAGACATATGGTCTTTTTTTCCATGCAAACTTGTTTTAATTTTAGCCACACTGGAGAATTTTGGAATAATGAATGGTCCCGGCCACTCAATTAGATTTTAGTCTAGACTCTGCACTTTGACTGGGCCGTCCTAAAAAATGAATGATTCAATCAGTGATCCAAATTGCTTGAATTATTGTGAATTAATGTTTAAGAGATTTATTGATTATCAACAACAGGCAGTACTCAAGTCTTTTTTATTTAATAAGTAAAATAATTGCATGAAACTGAGCTTTTTGTTTACTTTGGTATTAAACCTCCTCTGTTTACTTGATGTGATCAAGTGTTTCAAAATCATGTAAGATTAATATTCTGCATTTTTAAACAAAGTGCATATTATGAATAAATAATTCTGTATAAATAATTATCTGTATAGAGTTCAGCTCCGAACAGATGGAGTTTTGCAATAGATCTGACCTCTGTGATCTTGCAGCTCATAGCATCACCCAAAACATCTGAGAGGAATACTGCAGAAAAACCTCTTCTGTCGATGGCTCAGTGTTTACAGAGTAAGAATCAAACCAGCTCATGTGAGACAGATGGACTGGTATCAGCAGCCTGCCCTGAGCTAATGAAGAAGCTATTTTCTTTGCTTTTGTCTTTCCCAGTCACATGATCTTTTTTTTTTTTTTTTTTTTTTGTGCTGCCTGCAACAAGGTTTTGTCACCAAAGCTGCTCACTTCCTTATATCTGTAACCCAGCGTCACCAAGACCTTTGCTCTGTTGGCACTTAAAGAAAAGAGGAGCAGCTCAGGAGATTACTTTGGAAAGGTATTTTGCTTCTGAATCTTTGATTTGAATGGAAGAAATATATTTTGCGTTTAGTTTGCATAGGTGATAAATCTGCTATAGATTCCCATTTTCTCTCTTCAGTTCTGATACAATGGTGAGAAACCTTAAAGGAATTTAATCCTATGAACGACATAACTTCATCGTTGAATTATCCAAGCTTTGATCCTGTTCATGATTCTCTAATGCATCTGAGGAAAGGATGCATCTATCAAGTTCCTTTTTTTCTGACAGAAGTCCATTGTTTGTGGACATCCTCAAATTTTATGTGTAAACTAGTGTAATTTCTGACAGCGTGACATATATTTTATGTAAATACACCTCAATGATCAAACTGCACAACTGCGAAATCAACTTTCATTGAACAGATAAATGTAGCTATGCCTATTCTTACTAATAAAAGTGTTCAAAAGTAGAAATTTATGTTGTTAATCATTAATCCAGTATGTCCTATAATTTGCGGCACCATGTTACCCTACAACAAGTCATCTTACAGGTCGTGCTCCTTTCAGAAAGAAAGGGTTAAGATTTTTACTGAATAACTTGTTCTGATGAACAAGGGTCAAAAATCATTTCTCAGCACCATCAGTGTGTGTTAGCTCTTTAATCAGCTGCATCCAAAGGCTGCTTTAGTAGGTTGGCTAAAGTTAAGTTCAAGGTTCTGCAAGGGTTGCATAATCAATAATTGTGTACTCATCAGTGCTTATCAGGTCTTGTGGTTCAAACTTAAAATGTGACCTTTGTTGGAATAGACTCAAGAAAGTAATACGCCCTAGGCCATTCATTTTCGTCCATTTTTGTTTTTAGGTGGCTTCAGTAACAATATTTACTTTCCTTTCCATGATCACTTCTGTGGTCTGGCTGTTTACTTCCTGCCCGAGCTATCCTAACTCAAGCATGAAGCAATCGGCCAGATCGTCGAGGCAACCGCCGTTTGCTTTATTGAGGTTTTCCACATTCAACCGTTGGGGATCTTGATACCAGGAGTGCTGCTTGTTTTGTCATTAATAAGCGTTTGCACATCCAGTTCCAACTATGGTTATTTTCAAGATAAAAGTTAGTTTTTTAAATACTGTGAGAGATTTCCACTGCGTACCTTTTTAAAGATGCTACATCATCATTCATATACGCCTCCCTGTTTTAGAAGACATGGGCCTTTTTTATGTACTTTATATGAAAATGTGATTTGTTTGTTCCTTATTTTTTATTTTATTTGAAGGGTTTTGACTCTAAAATATAATTATTAAACAACAAAGCAACGCAGCAATGTGTGATTTGGGGGTTTAAAGAGCCGTTTTTAAAGCAGTTTTGTGAGTGTAAAACATTCCTCGCAGACTCGGTTGATAAGCAGTCGTGTTGTCGCGTGCACGCTTCACAGTGGAGCTAGTTGTGTCCATATACAGACTTCTTGTCCAAGCACAGACGCAGCCGTGTGGATTAAAGCCGACAAGCAACCTTGTCGGCATGGTGGAGAGGGATGGAGACGTCAGCTTCACGCTGTGTCTCCTGAGGTGGAAGTAATCTCAGCAAACATTATATCTGTTACTTGATGCTTTTTACTAAATGATAAAAAAGTGCTGACTATTAGGTTAGCTTGAGTTTGTCAAAAGGGAAGTGGGTGTCAGAGAACAGAAGCTAAAGGCAAATACTGAAATGAAAATTGAGTTCAAATGTCACTGCTGTGAGAGAGAACAGAGCAAGATGAGCTACAGAGGTGGGTTGTGGAGTCTAAGCTCCAGGAAGCAGAGAGACGCTTTCCGTGACCTCCTCTGAAACCTCCTCTCTCCTCCTCCTTTTCTCCCACCCCTGGAGCAGCCTGTAAAAGCCTCCAGTTCCTCATCCACCTAAACACGGCAGATGCTGCTACGCCCAGTGACACATAGGGTTACTACGAACCCAAACATCCGTTCCTGCTGTCGACTCTCTCGGATTAAACGCCAGAGGATGTCAGGACACGGTGATTTCATGCAGACACATGAACTTCACACTGTGCACACACACCAGTCAGCAGAGATCTGATGATGCGAAAGCTGCGTTTGCCAAGTCGTGACTCGTGACTGAAGGAAACGATGGGGGAGGGCTGGTGGGAAGGAGAGAGGAGGAGAGCGGAGGCAGGTTTTGATTGGTTTGTTGAGGGGTGGAGAGAAAGAAAAGAGGAAATTGGAAGCATCTTTCCACAGTAAAGACCTTCTGTGTCAAAGGAAAAAAACAACGACACACACCTTGGATGTATGTGTTTCTGTTTTGTCTTCCTCTAAAGCAGATACTGTAGATTTAGCTGCGTTCGTTTGGCTCCAGTTTTCCAGGAAGGGTGCGGGCTTCAAGGTCACATGATGAACAGATGCTGTAGTGGTTAGAGTTATTAAAGTTGAGACCCTTACAGCTTTATTTTGAGAAAGCTGTCAGAAACTGTGACTTCCTCTTAAAAGCTACACCAGGACAGCTTGCAGCACCTTTAACGTCTGTCTGCACCCCTGTTACGGAGGTACAAAGAAGTAGGGCATGTATGTTTTTACAGTTACTGCAGGACATTTCCCGCATTTGGCTTTGGAGATTTTTTTTTAATGTATCATATGTTTTGTAGCAATCCCTTCAGAGTGGATGGATATGACAAAATTAATTACCGTTACTGTCATCTGGCCTAGTTAGTCACAAGTTATAGTTAGTAGGACTTTAATTAAAGATTTTACTAAATATGTTCAGAATTAGTCAGGCAGCTTTTTGTGAAGTTAGATGATCAACACACATCTGGTTTAGTTTATTAACATTAAATGACATTAATGGTAATTTGCAATCTACATTATGTACATTTGAAACATTTTCTTTTTATGGGTTTCTAGACCCATTCTGGTGCCTTTCTCTTCTTTTCTGTTGAACACTTTGAGCTATTGTAGTTTTCTAGATTGTGCCTTACCTTGTAACTTTCAACTAAGAGTATTATTGATCGGTGTCCTATAAGCTTCTCCTATTTCCTCAAAGATATGTTGCCTGGGGAGTTAGCTGTACCAAACTAATCCATGCAGATTTATCAGACTTTGCTTATTAGCTTGTTTAAGTGCTACAGAAACAAAGAATAGTCCTTGATAAATATAAGAAAGATAAAGATTTCACCCTCATATCTGGATTTTACAGTGCCGAGCATCATTCACTACAGTGTAGGATGTTCTCTGAATACAGTGGACGCAATAGTGAAAAAATGATTTCTGTGTTTTAAGCTTGTTTACAGTGTTAAATGTTGACATGTAGAGTTTTACGTGGAACAAATTGGAATGTTATTTCCATGGATGTTTTGGTTTTGTACTGCATTTTAGGTTTTATGGAGAATCACTTGTAAAACAGTCCTTGTGTTAAAATGTTGGGGAAATAAGTGCATGATTAAATAACTTTAGCTGTTTTTCCTTCTGGATAGTTTCAACAAAGTCAAATCTTTTAAATGTTCATGAAAGATGTGTTGATCCAGTTTTCTGTTAGATTTTTATTGCTTTTTCTTCACAGAACTGGATTAAATCGAGTTGGGAAACAAACACTAAACCCGCTTGTGTAACTTGAACAGCAGATCATCACTGGAATTATCAGCCAAAAGAAAAAAATACATCTCTTGAGAGACAAGCTAACCAAGGTGTTTACCTGTGACCAGCTGGGGCTTCAGATAAATGGCTGATAAACAGATCAGGTGACGATGAAAGGAGATCAAAACATTTCGATGTTAAAAAACCCCCCCCAAAAAACATATTTTCCCATTCTTTAAATTTTTTCTTTCATTTAATGCAGTTTGCCTGGCAAATTGATCAATGGAGGGATTGCTGGTATCGTCGGAGTGACCTGTGTGTTTCCCATTGACCTGGCCAAGACTCGCTTGCAGAACCAGCAAAATGGATCTCGCCTTTATACCAGCCTGTACTGTATTAAAGCACTTGACGTTGTTCTCGCAGAGTCTACGGTTGTAAAGCATTGTCTTACATGTCCAACAGCACTTTGTCTTATAATGTCCCCCTGCTGTTGTTTCTTTCAGGTCAGATTGCCTTATTAAGACCATTAGATCGGAGGGGTATTTTGGAATGTACAGAGGTATGTTGGGGACTTTTACCTGAAACAATGAAAGACATGCTCTGTCTTTATGGATCTCTGTCCTTTTTCCCCTCCTAGGAGCTGCGGTGAACTTAACACTAGTTACACCAGAGAAGGCCATCAAATTGGCTGCTAATGACTTCTTTAGACATCACCTCTCCAAGGATGGGTAAGGCATAAAGTGCTAACAGTATGACTTATTGTCACCCGATCCCATAAGTAACTCAGGGTTACTGTTATGTTAACTTGCAAATCTATAACACTACACATTAGTTACCAGCACTTCCTTACCAATGCTCAAGTTAATCCTTAAACTTCTTCTCTGCTCCTTGGAATCACAGAGCATTTCAACTATGAACTATCTTCTGGTTTATGCCACATTTAATAATAATCTCTGTTGTTTTAATGGCCCGTCCAGGTCCAGATCTAAATGCAATGAGGAGTTTTTGTAAGGGCTTCACTCTTGATGTTCATACATGCTCTCCAAGCAACTGGACTGAGCTTTTGCTATTTACTGATGAAAAATAGACAGACATGTTAGTTTTGAGAATATAAGACTGAGACATTCAGCTGTAACTGCAGTAAAAAGTTGTTCTGCATCATCTTTGGTCAAATGAATCCAAAAGCTCAATCCAGTGCATATGTCTATTTTCACAAAATAAATATCAGGAAGAGTCAATATTCTGTGTCAATCATCTACTTAAGTGAAACTCATTTAGATAATAATATAGATTAATTACACTTAGAGTGACAGATAATTATAGCTTACACATAATGAAAAGCCAAACTCAGTGTCTCAGAAATTTTAAATTTTGAATCTAATCAACTAAATACAGATATAATCAGAAATGTTCGGGCATCAGAAAATGAAATAAAATTCAGTGTACACCCTTAAGAAATGATGTACATTTATTTATGTTTTTTCTGCTTTAGGATTGGGAAAGGACACATTTTTAACTGTGGGAGTGAGTGAAAATTCACTTCCTGTTACCCTTTAGTGTGTAAAGAATCAATGTAATAAATTAGTTTTACTTTCTGAAATAGGGGGAAAAGAATGGAACTTTTTCATGATATTCTAATGTTAGTAAATGTACCTCTATACCTTTCATCCCACTTCACATTTCTGCAATATAATTGTGGTAAATGGTCCAAAAACAGTTCAGAGTATAAATACTTTTGCACGGCTCCACAAATAATCCCACTTTTATGTGTTCCAGCAGTACTTATCAAAAATCTGGTTACCGGATAGCATCCTGTGGTTTAAAATCTCAAACATTAGCATCCACAATGTGGTCCTACTGAAACCAAGACGCCATTGTCCACCTCTAAAAGCTGCATGCACTGATAAACCTGAAGCTTTCTTGGACATCTATCTCAATCTCCATGGAAACAAACATGCAGGCTGATGAATGATTGACTTGTCTAGTCCCTGTTGATGTCCTCTTGAATTATTAATCTGTTCATGTTCCCGACGTGTTGATACAGAAAACAAGAATTAGCATTCCAAGTGCCAGTGGGGCTCACCTCTTTTTTATTTTCAGGGGTGTTACAGTAAATAAAATTGTCCATCTTTCACACCATCCTAATCTGTTTCTGATGTTTGCCTTTTATTTTATTTTCCCATCAGGAAACTCACTCTGTTCAAAGAGATGCAGGCTGGGTGCGGGGCGGGTATGTGCCAGGTGAGTGAGGAAAAAGGATGACTGGACATAACCTGGGCTGCTGCCCATCATTTGTCTCTGTCCCTGTAGCTCCAATCAGCCATAACCACATTAACTCAGCACATGGTAGTAACAAAAAAAAACATGCTTGGAGTCCGTAGATGGTGTTATCTGGATCTGATAGTGAACTGTAATGTTCTGTCCTAATGAGTGATCTCCAGTCATTGTAAGGGTCTCCTGTGAACAAGAAGATGTACACGGCTAGCTGTGTGGATGTGTATGATCAGATAGGAGACGTGAGAGTGCTTAGCCGTGTGTGCAGAGTGAGTAAGTCTGAGAGGAAATGCTTCTCGTCAGTGAAGGCAAAGCCTTCAAGCCCCAGGACTGTGATTAGATTAAGTGCAGCCGATCTTGGATTACGATCGTATCTGAGAACGTGGTCATCTCACCCGTAATCTAGTTAACTAGTTACTATTGTGTAGTTACAGGGAAAGCCGAGTCTTGACATCGAGCCAATGGGCAGCAGCAGATGCACAGCAGACACACCAGTCGCATTTAGTGACAATTTAAATTCAGTTTCATATAGCAAATAACTAAATATTAACATTACTTTAATCATATGACCACTAGAACATTTTATATATTTAATTGGAATGTTATGTTAAAAATGAACACAAATCAGTTCATAACTGCAAGCTAAAAAGTTTTTTCAAAAAGATTCAAAAATAAATATAAAATGCAATGAAATCCTCTGTTTAAATTCCTTTTATTCTGTTTCCTCTACATATTTTCTATCGTAACCAACTGCCTTAGGAAATAAGATTGATAAAAACAGTCCAGCTATGTGTAATATGTTAGTGTAAAAACAGCTGTTCTGTGGAAGTTTCGAAGGTTTGTGAAAGTGTGATTGTGTTAAACAGTAGCTGAAGCCAAACACGTTTGAAAAATCTCAAAGCAACTTTAGACCCCAAAATCATATTCAAAACTTTAGCTATTATTACATTTGTTACCTAAACACACCTGCTAACCCACAAATAAATTTATGTCCACCTGAACTTTTAAGCCTGGCAAGGAGAGCATTAATTAGAGATTTGACCAAGAGACTCTTGGGTAATATAGACACGAAGCAAATTATTCAATCGGATAGATTTGTGATTAGTCCAACAATTTGTTTTGAACGTCACACAGATGGTGATAAGAAACCCATTGTTTAAGAGAAACTCATAATTCAATTTGTGAGAAACAGCAGATGTGGAAGAAAATGCTCTAAACCGATGCAGGAAAAATGTAATACTGCATATTACCGTGAACAAACCATCCACTTCAAATAAGAAGGCGTCCCTTTTTTTTTAGGCAAGTCTTGGAAGCAAGTTTAAAGTCGTTAGGAAGATAAGGCAATGCAAGGGAAAACAGTGACAGCAAATAAGTGCTGGGACCTAAGCTTTGGACTTTGGTCATATCTCTTGGTTCTGGTGAGAAATGGAACAGGAGGGTTCTGGATGATCTGCCTTATAGTTCGTTTAGAGTGATTCCAGTGAGCAGGTCATTACAGTACTCTAACATTACAGTTCAGTACAGTGAATGCACCGATTAGCTTCTTTAAGTCTGGTTTAGACACTATTCCTTTGATTCTAGCTACGTCTTTGGATGGTGAAAAAGCTGCCTGATGATTTTGTTGATTTAATTACCCCAGGATTTCTTGCCTTCTCATTTGCTTTAAGAGTCTCAATGTAACTAATGACACTTTCTCCTTGTTTCCTACAACTTTTTCTGTTTTTAACTGAAGAAGATTGTTTTGCATCCACACACGTATCTGTTTGATACATTGACACAATAAATCTCTTGCTGTTGGTGACTCGTAGAGTTTCATCTCCATGGTTGTGGTAGTTTACATTATAGCTCTGGATTACCTGGCCCAATGGAATCGTGTATGGATTAAACAGTAGCGGTACCAGGACTGACTCTTGGGAAACCCCACAGGTCACAGACATTCAGCCAGAGGCAGTTTCCAATTTCACTAAGTACTTCCTTTCCTGGAGTTACGACTTAAAAATGTTTAAAGCCGTACCAGAGATATCAACTCAGTCCTCTAACATGTACAGTAAGATCACATGGCCAGCAGTGTCAAAGCAGTTGCTTTCTATCCACATGGACTGAGCTTGAGTTTATAGAATAATGTGAAAAACTGGTAGAAACATACCCCAAAAGACACGCAGCGCTGATCCCAGAAACTCAAATATTGACTTAGTGGGGCTGAACACAGACCCGTGCCAGAACTGTAGACCATGCAAGGTTTTCCTTTCTTTTTATATTTATTAGCTGCTTTGTGTTGCTCTATCAAGTAAAACATCAATACAATAATTTTAGCTGTGTGATGGTGACATGAGGAGATGTTAAAAGGCTTATGTAGTTTCTAGATTTAAGTCATTTTGAAAGACAAACATGTTGCGTAGTTGGATGCCGTATCTGAAAGGGTTTCATTTCCTCTTTTTTTTCACAGGTTATCATAACAACTCCTATGGAGATGTTGAAAATCCAGCTGCAGGACGCTGGGAGGATTGGTAAGAGAAAACTAGACCCATATTTTGCGTTTACACAACCTGAAGGGTTGTGAGGAGAGACCGCCCCCATGTGGTGGTGTTATAGAATACACCGTGGGACACAGTTTTGACTTGGAAAGTGTTAGATGTTTAAAATGTTCCAACTTCTCTTTTCTTTGCCTTAATCAACATGTCGCTTCTCTCAAACTCCAGCTGCTCAGAGGAAGCTCATGCCGGAAACTGTGGCGGCAGGAACTGTGGAGCTAAAGAGCCCAACGGCCATGCAGATTACCAGGCAGCTACTGAGGGAAAAGGGCATTGCTGGACTTTATAAGGGCCTCGGTGCCACACTGCTCAGGTAAATGAGGGATAGTTCTCCCAACAAACGCTCATCCATTTTTGTTCAGGTCTAGCTCACTTTCTTCTGTTTATGCAGGGACGTTCCTTTCTCCGTCATATATTTCCCTCTTTTTGCCAATCTGAGTAACCTGGGGAAGAAAGGCACAGAGGGCCCCGCTCCTTTCTACGTGTCGTTCGTATCAGGCTGCGTTGCAGGGAGCACAGCAGCGGTTGCTGTCAACCCTGTTGACGGTGAGCTGCTGTGGTTTAAAATGTTCTTCAGCAAAAGAAATTGTAAAACTGGAAAATGTACTGTCTAACCTGAGCCTATTGAATTGCAGTAATAAAGACTAGACTGCAGTCCCTGAACCGGGCGAGCACAGAAGACACGTACTCTGGAGTGATCGACTGTATCAGGTGACCTCATTACGTCTGTGCTGCTGAAGCAAGTGTGAAGTCTTCATTATATTCAGTCTATTAATGCTGGTTCTATGTTCTGGTGTAAGTAATGTCTTGTGACCTCTTTAGGAAAATCTTGCGCAAAGAGGGTCCGTCGGCGTTCCTGAAGGGAGCCTACTGCCGTGCCCTGGTCATTGCACCTCTGTTTGGCATCGCCCAGGTCGTCTACTTCCTGGGCGTTGGCGAATACATCCTCAGCTGCTTGCCTATAAAAGACAACTAATGGCCACTTCTATTCTGCCTTCCCTCTTATGATGCATCACATCAGCTCCATGAGAAGTCATCTAATCCTTAAAGAGGTTTTCTTGTTTTGGATGTCATTACTTTGTGTTTTTCCTTTTGTTGTGATGAATGTTCGAAAAGTTCAGAAGGGAGCCTTTGTTTTGCCAAGATGTCTGTGGCAGTGCACAAGTTTCCAGTTGGCAAGCTCCGCCACAGCTGCTGTCTGGAAAAAAAAATCTCTACAACAGAGATCTGTAATTAAAAGATTTAATTTTACTTTTAAATATGATTGTCAGAAATTTCAAATTAGACGTACTGCTCTTTTAAGTCATTCATTGACCTTTCAATATCAGAAAATCCCTTTGTGTTCTACGTTAAATCCCAATTTTCCACTGCCCTAATTTGAGCAATAAAAGCAGAATCTTCTGTTAGAAATTTGGCCAGTATGAGATTCTCATGGTATGACATCTCATTGTACAGATGCTATCTTATTACCGGTTTAGACATACATTTGAAACCAATTTTTTTTACATTTAATCTATTTGATTTGAAAAAATAAAAACACATGCTGCTGCTATTGCTACAAATAATGCTACAGTTAGACTTACAATCATTTTCATTTTGATATGTATATTCAAGCAAGTATACAAGGTTTTGAATCGTTATTGTTCAGGACAGAAGTAATTCTGTTGTTTAAGAGATGAAATGAGGGCGATCTGAAGGTGTAGTTAGACGATTAATTAGCTTGGATTACTTGCCTTCTGCCAGGTGCTGGACGGACATACCAAAGTGCAATGACTTTGGTTTCTTCACAGTGAATGTCCATGCTGTCTCAAACGGCCAATTTTGTCCCTCTGGAACGGAAGGGGAAAGTGTTGCAGGCTTTTTCCAACAGTGAGCAGAAATACTTGTTGATCAGCAGTTTTTCTGGCTCCTCGTTGAAATGAATTAAAATTGATAGAACTGTATATTCTAAATCTACTGTAAAACATTGGTTTTAGTAAACCCATCACTAATCTGGAGATTTTGTGGAATAATTAAGAGACAAAAGCAAACAGACTTTACGTAATAAGAGAATGTTAAACAATGGGGGCTTGTTTCATTCCAAGTCCCAGGGCAGCTCGTGATGTGATACCAGCTCTCTCCCTGTGATCTTTCCAGGGAATCCACTTTTCTTCCCCAGTACAGTTAAGTGGTTGTACTGAACTCAGCAGTTCAGCTCAGCTCAGCACAGGTTTTGATTTCCTTGGCATTTTGAGCAGATCATGTTCCATCTGATATCTAGCTGAGCCACAATGGTTTCAACTGTTTGGCCTCCCAGAACAATGTCTTGCTTTTTTTGTTCCCACCCCATGCAACATCTGAACATAGTGAACTGCCACAAATGACATGTTACAGAAGTTGAAATTCAAAACTAAATCCCAGAAAAGTGATCATTGAGGGGATCGTGTTTGAACTTTAAGACCTTTTATTTTTGTGGAGTCTGTGATTTATTGTGGATTTCTTTAAAAAAGAAAAAAATCCTTCTGTTAAACCTGCAGGTGCTGTTGTTTATTGTGAAGCGCCTTTCTTTCTCACTAGGAGCAGATAAATGAATTTTTTTTGAGTTTACACAACAGTTTACGTTTAATATTCGCGCTTTGTTATTCGCATCCAGTGGCAAGACCAGGAGAGCTAAAGAAAAATCTTTTTCTTTTATGCGAAAATTCATACCAGTGTGCTCTGAGTGTTGTATGATTTCTACCAAGCATATCTACTTGTTTGCTTTAGAGGTTTTGTTTGCTTTAAGCGGCCAGGAGTTAAAAAACCAAACAAAAAGAAACATGTTTATGCATGACTAGATAAACCTGCCATTGGTTTATCTAGTCAAAGATCAAGATGACTTTAATGCGTATTATCCAGTCACATTCCTTCCTCACTCCCACTGGTCAAGCAGCTCTCCAACTGTTCTGTTGCACTTCCGACGCAACTTTTTTCAGTGTGATCTAATTTGTGGGAGTGAGCTTTATTCATGGATATTCCCTCCTAGAAGCAGTATAGCTTTATATCATATTGTACGTGTTGTTTTTTTATTTTTTGTCAGTGTCGTTTTGTCTACTTTGTTATATATATTGTACATATGCAGATGAAAGTAACTTTGTTTGTACATGATGGCTTATTTGCACACCTACCTCTCCACCGTCCCCTTTCTGTTCATATTGTAGTGATTTTATGTTGTGGTCACATGAAGAAATATCCGATTTCTTTTATTGATGTTGGCCGAGGGGAACACTAGTAGGTCTTTAAATTGACTTTTTTTTTCCAGGGTGCCATTTCTCCCAGGGTATGAGTTAAATCTGTGGGTTCAGTCGCTTGTTTAAACATAGGACCAAATGAAGAATCTTACTGCTGATAGAAGTCTCGTTTCCAGCGACTGCATACTGAGAAAGACAAGCTCTGTGGAGGCTATGTTAATACGACCATCTTCTCCCATGAGGCTTGTGTGATACGACAGAGGCCGGACTAAAAGGCGTTAGAATCACGTGCGAACCAATCCCAGCCTTTCTCAGCGTCTTGGTGTAACTGAAAGCCATAAGTCGGGACCGCTAGACACTGAGGGTCACCTTTCAACGGTGAACGCAGTCGATAAGTCTGAGGAGGGTGAAAAAGTCAAAACGACCCATCAACTCATTCAAACTCGTCTGTATTATCATTGTTATTAGCTGTAATGTTCTTTTGTCATTCCAACTTAATTTTACATGCAGTGTGGTTCAGAAATTTACATCCATTTGCGGGCATAGATGTCATTTAACTTTTCTTTTTCTAGGTTGAAGAGATAATAATCTGTAGAACAATGCTTATTAAAAAAAAAACAATTGTATGCATAAGTTCATTTTTCCTGTGAGTTTAATCTTCACAGGTTCAAAATGCATGAACAGCCAATAATATTTACACACATTTTAGATAAATGCACCAGGAACTTTGGCAGCGAAACAGGCCCTCAGCAACATGCTGCCATTAACATGCCTGTCAGTTGTTAGAGCTTCACCTTAACTCCTGCAAACATTCTTCTTTGCATTGAGGCAAAACTAACACTGCTAACAGGCTTCTGGAAAGACACTGAGATCTATTCCTTTAAAGATTTAAGAGTGATTCCCTAATGTTGGGTAAGAATCTTATTAAAATATGTAGAATTATGCCAAAAGCTTGTTAATATTGTCGGAAAACACTTACCTGAGGTGCAACAAGCTAAGATGCTTTTATCAAAATATAAAACACTTAGGATTAAGGTAAATACTTGAACCTATATATTTACATTTATATAAGAATAATTTTAACTAGCAGGAAAATAGAAAAAAACTGCTAAACTAGGCTTTATTATCTATTATAATTCCAATCTAGAAAAAGGAAAAGCTGAAACATCACTAAAAGCCCAAAGTAAATATGACAACTAGAACCCGTATACTGTGATTGTGCTAACATTGCCTGTTGTAGTGTTGTAGATAGTACAGTTCTGATTTATTTTCAAACCTCATCCCTCCTCCTTCTCCCTCTTCAGATTGAGCTGAATCTTGAATACCTTTTTGTTTTGTTTTAGCTCAGCTGTGAATTGTTTCACCGACCTTGTGCGCTCGGTTGTGTATGTGCGTGCGTGATTGTGTAGTGCCTTAGTTAAAGTGTAGCTGTTATTGCGCTAGTATTTCTCTCTATTGTTATTTTTTCCCACCTCTCGCTCTTTACTTCCTTTGTGGGTTTTGACACAATCCTCTGCCGGGATGCAGGTCGTTTGCAGAGGAGCTTCTGAAAACACCAAATGTACTAATCAGAGTTTATACAATCAAAAACAGCACAATTGATTCTTAGACATAAGATAGCACATTTTTCTCTCTCAATACTCCACAAACTGATTTGGAGGACATGTATGAAACGGATTTATTTCTTAGAATGGTTTGCTATAGATGACATTTTTTTAAATCATTTCTATCTGCAGTGCAGGTCAGAATATTCACTCATCAAATCCTTACATTCATTGATTGAATTTGGGCCTTTATTGAATGATATTTGGTGGGGTTTTTGTTACAACAAAAGGTATTGATGCATTTATCCCATGATTTCTGACTGGGTGATGTTTTTAATCTTAAAAACCCAAATAACACGACGTCACGGCTGTATCTAACAGACGTACAAGTGTAATGCACAACCTACCTTCAACACTACTTACTAATTACGAAGGATTTCATCTGATGTTCTGTCACACTGATCTCAAACACAAATTAAAACTGATTTTGGAACAGATAAACAAGTCTAATGTTAATCTTTTTGAAGTCCCTGACCCCTACAGTATTGAAAATTGAAAACATTGGAATGAACTCTATCATAAAAATAATATCAAACCCTACAACACCCATCAACTCAGTATGAAAGTTTAAAAAAAAAGTAAAAATAGGAGTATTTGTATGTTTTTGGCCCTGTACGAGGAAATTTACAGGACAGTAAAGTCCTTGTTTTTAAAGAAAATGTAAAGTTGTTTAATCATTACTCCCTGTGCAAGAAATGTGTTTAAATGAATCAATACAATCGGCCAAATTCTTGTGAGTGAACGCAAAAATCTGACCAGCGCTGCACATTTCTTTGTGTCTGTAAACCCAGAGAGCTGAGACAGATAACCGCGTTGTTGTGTCCACTATGTTAGCTATAAGCAGTAAGCCACAAGATGTCTATTGCCTACATATTCTATATGAATCAGATATAAGAATGTAACTTAGATATTATGAAATGTATTATGAATATCGTGAAGAATTTATAATATTTTAACCTAAAGATTTGTGCTTTACACTTTCACTGAAAAATTCATGAGCCAGCTTACTGTTATGCAATAAGTAGCCACTTACACACACACTGATGTGTTAGAAAGGGGGCACTGAGTACAACCACGTCATAACAGCATCACACGCAGAATATCACTATTGCAGCCATGCAGCTCAGAGGCCTGTTGGGCCCTGAACTCAACTCACAGCCCTTGTTCTCTTCCTCCAAGAGGAACCGTGCAATAAAGCACTTAAAAAAGCGAGGACCTCCCCCCCGCCTTGGATTTACAAAGCCCCTCTGCCACAGAGGACGCTTCTGGGGTAGCGTGGTGAAATGCACAGTTGTCTGTTAGCATTTGTCTGCATTGGAATGGAAAAAAATAGAAAAATACTTTGTGTGGTCTGTCACAATTTACTGTTCAATAAACTGACTGTCCTTAAATTGCCTGTGTTTTTTTTTTGTCCTGAAGGTTGCCAGCCTTCCACTCATCCCTGCATCTGCTTTCAAGGTCCAGCAGTTATTTGACAGAGTACTAAAAGAACATGTCAGGGTTTGTGTTTGTCTTGCAGCACTGCTGTGGAAACAGGAACGGGAAGGACAACGTTTTTTTTTTGCACAGACCAAGGGCGATCGTGTGACTCCTGGAGGGCGTCTGCAGTGGTCGCCTTAAAGCCACCAGGTGTCGCTGTGGTAGCGCTGCGGAGTGCCAACAGGCACCACTACTGCTACTACTACTACAGGTGTCCTAAAAATCACACCTTCAGCCTCTGTTTCCTACTTTCCTCCCTAAAGTATACGAACTTCCTCCCACTGGAGGCTTAAACACGAATTCCCTCCTTACATGAGCTTTTTGTGCTTTCACTTGATTAATTAAGCCTGTCTGAAAACTTACATTTATGCACAGTAACATAAAAAAAAGTTTTCCACCTCATGTTTGTTTGTTTTTTGACTTAACAGAACTCATAAGAGAGGGGCTCATTCATTTTTAATCCTGTTTTATATATTTATCCAGCTTCACTGTTTATGGAGCCAGCTTCCAGAGTGCTGTTTTGCACATCCCTTCAGCAATATTACATCATTGTACTTTCATGTAACCCCGCGCACGCACGCACGTGCACGCCCTGCAGTCTCTCCATGTGTGCCTGTCTTGCTCATTTCTGTTGGAGACGGATTTCATATTGAAACACCTTTCATCAGACCATCTACTCCAGTGTTTAGTCTCTTTCAGACACTCACCAGAGAGAGAGAGAGTAAGATTAGAGGAAGGCTCAAGGAGACTTTGAAATCTGGAAATGAGCAGCAAGGCACTGTTCTGGTGCACGCTCAAATCCTTTTCATGTGTCATGACTTAAGCTTCCACCGTGAACTATTATTAGCCTTTTTCTTGGTCTCTGTGGCAAGTGGAGGAGGAAGGGAGAGGCAGCTGAGTTGAGCTGAGTGATGGAGGAGAGGCAGGAAGTAAGAGGTGGAGAGACAGCGGAGGGACCGGAGAAAATGAAGGCTTGGTGCTGATGTGTATATAGGTCACTAAATCAATGGGAATCAGATTTTTGAAGGCGGTATTTATAGATACCAGTGGAGACGGACGCATCAGTGACAGGCCCAACGTTGCTGGCGGCGAGGGGCTGGGCAGGAGGAGAAGATCTGGGAACCGAGTGTGGTCAAATGAGTCTGCTGAGAATCCTGCCTGACCAGCGGGGGGAATGATGCTCAGCGGAGTGCAAATAGCACCGAGAGATTGTTGCAGAGCAGAATATGATCAAATGAAAATCACCGCAGGATGCTTGGAGTAAATTACTTTTTCGGCTTTATTGATAAAAAGCAGGCAAACTGCATTTGCATCAGAGGCGTTGATTTACTCATATCCTCTTGAGTTCCTAATCTGTGTTATCATATGAGCCACGTTATTGAATGGAGTATCAGGCCTCTAGTTTTGTGAGCTTTAGAGGAGAAGAAAATGCGTAGATTTATAAATCAAAGACCTGAAAGTGTCAAGAGTCATCTTAGGATCTTTATTGAGTTTAATATTATAGATTTATTACATAAAATCTGTTTTAACAAGTAGAAAACGTACTGAGACATTCCTTTTCTGTTTTTTTTTTTAAATAACTGTTGTGCCTCATCCCATTTATTCTCTAATGCTCCATGTGTCTCTCTCACACTGCACCAAGAAGTTCCATTACAAATTGGTAATTTGCTCGGAGAACATGGAGGGAAAAAAAATAATTAAACAAATTGTTTTAAATTGCTTCCTATAACCGGCTTTTTCTAGGACGGTGTCAAGGTCAGGGGTGAATCAGTCCTCCTGCACTTCCAGAAGCCTGTCTCAGCGTGATGTAAGACCGCCTGCATATCAGGGGCGTAAATAATCTACAACTCTTTCCTGCGGCTTATTCTTGCTGGACGTGAAACGCAACCATTTCCTTTTGTACCAAAAAAAACACCTAATTTGTTAAAGTTCTTGATCTGTTCACCCATAACACAACAGGGTTCCACGTGCAAGAGCATAATGGATAGACATTTTAAAGTAAAATTACCCTGCATGCTTTTGTGTTTTCTTACATTGTAACATTCTCCATTCAAATCAGTTTCTCCTTTAATATTTTGTGACGCCATGTTTTACCTATAGTATATGTAACAATTTCTATCCCTTCCACACATATTTCACACCTTTTTTTCCTAAATCACTGTAAAAGTATGGAAGTATACATAGATATTTTAATTAATTAATGTGCACAATATGAATTGAAGTTACAATTTATTATTATTTAATTTTATGAATTGTGTATTGTTCTCTGAGAACTTTGTGTTACACTCAGCTGCTAAGCAATGTTTGATTACTTCTGATTGTCTATATTTCTCATGATCACATTTAAGTTCAGAAATGGTTCCATATCTGAAGGTTGGCCTGGCCATTGCAACAACCAGTTCCGAGAGGATGGGAACATTGTCAAAGCAGGAGAAAGTATATATTTTCCATGTTAACTTAGTACATATCTTGGGTTTTGTTGCAGAATCTCAAGTCATCATAGACCCTCCAACAAGGGTTGGAGGCTTTTTCAGGTTGTGAAACAACAATCTTATGAGAAAAGAAAGCTAGAGTCATGAGAGCAGATTACATACCATTTTATTTATCAAGCAGATTTAAAAAACATCAATAAAAATAAAACAACACAAAAAAGGAGATAACAGGTAAAAAATCTCATGGTGTAGATGACCTTGTGGTCTAATCCTGATGCACTTTGGCAAAGCTCAGCCTTACTCTTCTTTACTTCCCATTGATGAAGAGATATAGTTTTTAAGACTTTCACGACTCGATGAGTCTGTTTTGAGCTGTTCTCGCCATTTGCGTTACTCCAGCTGCCATTTTACATTGTCTTTGTAGGTTATCTTACTGTTGCTGGGAAACATTCGAATGAGTTGACAATCATCCTGGTCAGTGAGGAGTTGTTATCACCCTCTGATGATCTGCAGCTTTGTTGTCCCCAATTGTCTGTTTATTGACCGTGTTCTTATGCACAAAAAGTCTTAAGGATGGATCCTGACTTTATCTCCCAGTAAAGCCAGATTCAAACCCTATTTTGAGTTTTAATGTAAAATCAAACATGTCTGTTTTGAAGTTTTAGACACGCTGGAATAAAAAACGTCGTCATGTACAGAGATGTTTGTTTTAGTAAAAAATGTGTTAGTCCCCCTTTTTCCTCCCACAGCTGTAGAATATGAAGCAGGATTTTAACAGGGTTTCACTATCTGAATCATTTAGATGAGTCATTCTCCTGTTGCAGCACTAAGCAAATGCTACCTAATTTAAAAAAATCCAACCATGTTTTGCACTTAATGACTACTTAGTTTTTCACTGAAACAATAATTACCTTTTGAAATTTATACTGATCAAGATCAAAAGGTCATTTCATTTTCATCTATTGTTCAAGTTTACATTCCAATAATAAAACATTTCTTTTGAAATTGCCGTCAGGAGGCAATGCTTTTAAAATATGAGGCCACATATGTACATAATTCTCAAAATTAATAATATTTGGATTCCCACTCCTCTTACCAATCTTTATTTGTTCTTTGTTCTTTACCCTCTAAATATATGCAGGGTCAGAGGGGGGCTGGACTGTTTCTCTCATGGTTGATAAAAGAAAGAGGTGGAGTACATCCAGAGCAGGTCACCATTAAAAAAGCAACACAGAGACACACAGGACAAACAAAATTGTATGCTCACTCTCACTCAAATTTAAACACAACATAAAGTGCCCAATGTCCATGATATGAATCATTTTATTGTACAGTAGATGGGGAAACCTGTATGAGTTTCTTTTTGTCTGGCAATATGACTAACAGCTGCTTTACCTGGTGTCCTGGTAGTGCCTTTAATACATGCTTCTTACTGTTTTTATTTCCCTTTTGATTTAAACTGAAAGTGCAAGATTATGTTGTGAGATTGACTGCCTTCAGAGAGCAATGATAAAATAAGCACACATTGCTAAACTATCCTGGGTGCAATAACACAGAGAAAACATTGTTAGAACAATATTAAGACCCTGACGCTGGCCAACAACAGAAGATGCTAGGGTGAGCTGGAATGGAAGAAGCCACAGTAATCATTGGGTGAATGTTGGGAATGACGAATTTTTGTGTATTTGGACTGTAAGTGGAAACTGGAGTACCAGCAGGGAATCCACACATGCATAGGGAGAATGCAAACAATATACAGAAAAACCCTTAGAGGATTCAAATTGAGTACCTTCTCTCTGCAAGGCAACAGTGCACCAATTGTACCACAGTGCAACCAGTATGGCTTTTGTACATGCTTAAATATCATAAGTTTCAAATTGTCAATCAAATCAGTATTTTTTTATTAAATTTTGTTGTTAGTAGCTATTTTGCCAAATTGTAAATCGTTTAAGAAACACTTTTAAATATTGAGAAAGCTACTAGAAAGGCCTAGCAACTTCTGGAAGAGTCATATAGTTGTGCAGTGTTGGTTTCCCTGTCTTGTTGAAAACAATATATTTTTTTGTAAAATTAAGATCAAATTTTATTAAAATGTTAACAAAGTCTGCATTAACAGACATTTTTATCAGAAGGCATGTACTTTAAACTTAAACTCTGAGGTGGTGCTGTCCATGGTGCTGGACAGCCAATATGAACTTGCTATAACAGTTTCACTGATAAACAAACTTTTCCTTTATCAGCTTTTCTATTATGGCCATGTTAAAGATATAGGTTAAAATATTAGATCGGAAATTTGAAATATTGTACAACAAACTGACTAAAGTGTTGTTTAGATTTGATCCTCTAAGAAAAACCTTAAAAGTGTAAAATTCGAATTTTTGTAAGTGACAAATAAGACAATAGCGACATCTGACAGCAAACCTTTATCATTATATATTTTTATTTCTTAGAAAGATAAGCTTTAGTTTAGAGTATCCTTGAATGATTTATACAATTTTTAGGCAATAAATGGGAAGAAAGATTGACTTTAAAACATAGAATGGTGCCCTTTACAGGGATCTTAAAATATAGGTGGCTAAATTTCCTTTTAGTTAGTCAGACTAAAAATTACTCAAATCCACATAACACAAGTCTTATGGTCCTCTATTTAAAGTATACATTCATCCATCACATTCACAGATGATTACTAGAATCTTTGATTATTTTGTTTCCCACTCCTGCCAACCATAGTCCATGCAGTTGTGGATTGTGGTCCTGTTATTGTTTAAAGGTTGGAGCCAAATGCACGCAGAACACTGATAAAAATATTATGCCCTATCTACTTAATAAAATTAAGGCAACTATTTGCATAATTTATTTAAGTTGATCAAACAAGACTGTTCTTTGTTTAAAGTACATACTTTTTTCTTTTCATGAGAAGTAAAGCATGACGGAAAATGACAAACAACTTCATAACCCAAAGCGATGGTTATTCCAAGGTTGTGGAAAGTGCAGCAAAAGAAAGATATTGAGGGAAAAAAAACTTTTCAAATATCAGACTTTATTTTGAATATGCAATGTGAACAACGTAACAAAAAAAACTGAAATTTGTTCTGTGAATCATATAGCTGTCATGAGATAGAAGTGGTTTTCACGGGAAGAACAGAGGAAACATAAAATACAACCAATCTGGCTCAAAAACAATTGTGAGCAGCCAGTTTATAAAAAAAAAACATGTTAACTTACATTCTGTTAATACTGTACTGTACACAAAATCTTGGGCCCATAAGGTAAGCAGATGAAAGTTCCACATTGGGAACCCAGAACTGTACCTCAGGTCCTTCGATGGCTATCCCAACTTGGCTCTGCCCTTGGCTCCCAGCTTTTCCTACCACAAATATGCTGAGTACAAACAAGTACAACTGCATCATGGACAGCTGCATCATCATCATCATATATCTGCGAAATACACCAAATAGAATCAAATCTTCAGCATTAACAATAAGAGAGATGCCGATTGGAAGTAATATATGATATCTACCTGGAAGTCCTTGATTAAACTCTAAGTCTTTTCTCCCAGGTAGAGAACAAGACCTCTGATGACAGCTTCTCTCTGAGACTCAATGCTATTGTCCTATAAAGTCCATAAAAAAGAAAGTTATGATCAAATACCATATAACTACAATGTAGACTCCTTTGTAAATAGTTACTAGTACATACCTCACCTAACATTTGAAGGCTTGTATCAAGTTTTTCCCCCACAGCACCTCCCTTCCTCCTGTACAAGCTCAACTGTTTAGGTGAGAATTGATCCAATTTCCCCAATAATGTAGACTTCAAGCGCTTCAGCGTCATTCTTTGAAAATCCTCCTCAATTTTAGAGACCAATACAGAGAAAAAAACCAAAAAATTACAAGATAAAGACAAACTCCAGAAGAACAGCAAACCAAGACTGATGTTAAATATACCAACAAAAAAAACACACAAACAAAAAAAAACAATAGTGCAGCAAAGGTGGAGGCAACACATAGAATTCTGCCAGCTCAAAGTCTCTTCCACTATAACTCACTGCTGGTCCGTTGGTGCTGCTGGTGGCTTATGGGTAATATTTGGTGTTTTGAAATACCAAAAGAAACGTAGTAGAGATAACAAGATTTTTTTTTGTTGCATGGATAAACTTTAAAAGATTGGCTCTTAGTACTTAAGCAATTTATTTTCTGAAAAGGAATGACAATGTCTTGTATCTGGAACAAATATTTTTAACCTCAGTACTAGATATATTTGTGTAAGGATACTAACTTTAATTTTTATTGTTTATTTCACAGATTCGGTTATGTTAAGCTTACTTTCCCACAGATTCATTTTTCTCAGTGAATGGGAGGTAGAAGGGAAACTTCTTTAAATAGAAATTAACACTATGAGGCTCTCAGAGATCGGATCTAATAATTAAACCAGAAAATTTGGAGAGAACAAAGAAATAAAAACGAAAAATCCAGCATGAGTGTGAAAGAGGTGGAGGAGCTTGAATTCTAAGGATAGTGACAGAACATGTAGTAGATTGGTAACAGGGTGCAGCTGTGAGGAGGAATCAGGCAAGCGGTGGAAAGGAGATACATGAACAGAAAAGGGTCTAATGAGGAATCAGTAATCAAGGGAAAATAACTGAGCCAGAGAAAAATTAAATACTACTTAATGCAGTACAAGGAATAAAGTGTAAACGCACAGCAGCCCAGGCTGAAGACAGATGAAACGCCCTTGTTTTTTACATTTTTTATATAGCTTTACTCATTTACAGGATGTTTTCTGTCCGACTTGCAGGTATTTAAACTCTAGATTAAACGCAATCAACAAGCTTCTCGACCTGATGCACAAAAAAAGGTCCAACAGTTACAACAGCAGAGCAAGCGCTGCAAAAGTCACTCTCCCCATTTTGTCCTCTAAGTCACAGAAGGGAGAGAGAAGGAGGAGGAGAGAGGACAGAAGGGAGGAGAGAGCAGTGAGGCTGGTTAGACTACCTATCCACTAGGAGGAGAGGAGAGGAGAGGCATCCGAGCAGCAGCAACACAATAAACACCTACTACTACAAATCACAGCGGAGGAGTTCTCGGCGCAACAACAACAAAAGCAGGAGTGATTCTAACAGACAACTGAGACTTTAAAAAACAAAAACGCCATCGCGTTCCTCACACAGCCATGTATCTGAACAGGGAAGAGGACAACAGCAAAGGTAAGAGATCCTGCCAAGAGCTGGGAGTCCTGACACTTTCAAGGTGTTTCATCTCGCAACGCGCCTCCTCCGCTGGAGGTGACACCAAAATAAAAGAAAGGGGTACAAGAATGTGGGGATGCTTCTGTCACACACCTAACCTGTCTCTTTCTGCACGGACAGGGGATGCAGCAGAAAAGTGTGGGCTGTTATTATGTAATATCGGTGCAGTTAATTGCCTCCTAGGAGGATGCTTCTCTGTCCGCTTCTGCTTCTTCCCTTTTTTTCTTCTTCTCCCAAACCAGTTAGTTGTGAACCTGTTGTGTGTGTGTGTGTGTGTGTGTGTGTGTGTGTGTGTGTGAGTGGGTGTGTATGGGGAGGGGATACCCGGGAATCTGCAAGGGTGCACTGGTTTAAATCACTGTGCTTATTTAATGTTGTGGACATTAAGGGCAACGTAGCACAAGGTCAAAGCCTTGAGCTGCAAAAAGAGAGAGAGAGAAAATAGGTTATTATCTTCCGCGGTCTGCAGCATCCTGCAACAAAAAACAAGAAAAGAAAGAAAATTAAATAGCAATCGGCTGCAGCTTCATGCCTATAAGGAGAGATGACCGTGTCGCAGCGAAGGAGGGTACAAAGGAGGAATATTTGAGTAATCTGTCCCACGTGTTTTTGATGCGTGATTCCCCTCCTCTCTCCACGGATGCTCAGAAACGCGCCAGACTCCTGCTGCTCCCCGCCAAGCAGAAATGAACTGCCCCCGGGGCTGAGAGGTAACGATAATTACCGCCTAAAATCTCCAGGTTGAGCGGTGAAAAACACCTGCTGCTACTGGGGACCAGTAGGTGAGGCTGGTGTCAGGTGGGATATGTTGCAGAGAACCCACACCACTGTGGATTAACTATGGTTGGAAGTGTGAGAGAAGGGTCCCTGAGAGGGTGATGGTGGAAACAACATTCAGCACCAAACAATGTAGTTACTCCCTCACGTTTTCTCTTGTAAACCACCGTTCCTACTTAAAAGGATCAGTTGTGGATTTGACACATGTTCTTGGCTGATTCTTTGCGCCGTCCATTCGACAAGCTCTCTGAATAAGTGTCCACACAGCTGCAGATCTGTTGGCTGTGGGCATCCTGTTAAATCCCAGTTGGTTGGTGTTTCAGTCGGGATCTGGTGACGGTTGCTGGAGTACGATGAACTCATCACCACATATGAGATGTAAGTTTTAGAGCTTTGTGGCTTATGTCTCCTGTTACAAGGAGTCATCAGTACACTTTGTTCATAAACAGGGCCTAACCCCCCCTATCCCCAACATCAGTATGCCTCTACCAATAGCCTGAATCGTTGGTGCAAGAAGAAATTATGTTTTTATGTTGTTATGCCTAATTCTGACCCTACTGAATGAATGTTACACTTGAACTGAAAACTTATTGGACCAGGAAATGTTATTCTAGTCTGTTATTGTCCATTTTGGATGATCCAGTGGTTGGCTTGTTTTTTTCTGTCCTTAATTGACTGCAGTGGCTAACCAGATGTGTTTCTCTGGAGGATAAGTGTAATTTGAAAGCGAGACTGTCAAACTGGTTTTGATTGGTTTTCACACATTTAAGTTTTCACACCTCATCAATCATATCACGGTGGCTTGCTGACCTTGTCAAGGCAGGTGACCTGGTTGGCTAGGATATTAAATGTAAGGTTCTAAATACTTTTAACGTCAATCTGATCGACCATTTTAAAGCTCTGGTTGGACAAAAAGAACCTAAAAGTCCTATACCTACAGGTCTTCACATTGGAGCAGTGGGTTACACTGTTTGAATCTTGGTATTTGGTATTTATTCATAGAGTTTCCATTTGTCCAATTACATCCATTGGTTATTTTTTGGGTATTCCATCATATTCCCATAGCCTAATAGAATAACTGAATAGTTCATTTTGTGTCCTGTGCGACTGTGACTTCTAACCTGTCCAGGCTAAACCTCATGTTTAGTTCAATGACAGCTGCAAATAGACACCAATGACGCTGCAAGGATGGGCTGGGAATATAAAATAGATCAAAACCTGATTGAATACATAATATGTTAGTGCTTTTAACCAAAGTTCAGAATTTTTCAAAATTGAGACAGAAGGCTGTCCTGTGTGGAACAGTCTTATGGATCCGCTTTTTGATATTATAGTACCTTTTCAATGATAGCTGCAAGGAAATACATAAATGAAGGAAATGCGATGAGTCTCTGATGGGGATCAAAGACCTCATCTTTGTAGCTTATCTAAAACCAGAACCTGGACTGTGTAGGCATATCCCATCACTATCCTTTTTTGGACCCCTGTTTTACTGAAGGAGAACACTAAGATGCAGCGTGTGAAAACGCTATCAATCACAGCTCTGTAGAAGCTTGTAATGATGGTGGTAGGGCGGGATGTTTACTTCTGTTTTCTTGGAAAGCGCAGTCTCTGCCGAGTGCTTCACAATCCCAGTGGTGTTCTTCGACCAGGTGGGGTCATCAGAGTTCTGCAGTTCGTAGAATTCAGCATTAACAACTCTGTCTAATTTACAGTGTCTGATTCTGAGGGTTGTGAGCTCAGGTTGTGATCCCTGGAAGTTGATATTATCCTTTTTTTGTGTCCATGAGCACCAGGCTGTAGTCTCTAATAAGTTTCTCTAGCTGTTCTACTTCCTCACCACATAATGATTCACATCAAATCATTCCATTACTAGAAAATTAGATTTCCAAACTGATGACAGTGAATTAGAAAGTGAGTGAGAAAATGTTATTAAGAAGAAAAAAAACATAATTTCACTTTTGGACGACTAATTGGAGAAAAAACTGTCTGGTTTTGATCATTGACTGTTTGATCAGTCACCCATCACTATTTACTAATCTTTTAACAGCTAAGTCTATGCAAACTCTCACAGTTGGTGACTTCAGGTAAAGTTACATGAAGTAGCATGTAGACCAGATATGTAACTCTATTCTGACATCCAGGCTTTTCCAAAAGGGTCACTCAATAGATCATCTACTCTCTTTAGCTACATGAGTGAAAAGAGAACCCAGACTCCACACTGTTTAAATCTGTATTTAAAGCAACATCACAGAAGTTTCAGTTTTGGTCGATTTTGGCGGCCAGTGGACAAAAGCGGTAGTGTTTGCCTAAAAGATGACTGCATTTCCCATGAGTACCAGCGCATAGCATTTTAAAATCCTGGTCACCTGCAGTTGGATTGGGGTACATTTCTGTTTCCAGTGGCTGTGTGAAGGTTGAATTGCAATGAGGTGATGAATGTATATTTGGTGAAACTATGTCATATGATGATGTTGAAAATAAGAAACAGGGGAAGTGACGTACGCCGTAAAGCAGTCAGCACATTTGTAGTTGTTTTGTATGGCAGGGTTACTGCCACCCTTAGTGTCAGTTAAAGCGATACAGACCCCCTCGGGCAATGACAGAGGTGTCAATCAACGAGCTGTAGGTCGACATGATCACAAAAGTTATGAAAATATTTTATGAAGGTTGAAAAGTTATTTAGTGTTGCCCTAAGTTTTGGCTTAAATTGCCAAAATGTTGGTATTGTTTGGAAAAATATTTTTTTACATTTATATTTTTTCAGAACACAAAAATTATAGAACATTTTTTTGGACCATGGAGTTCTACCTGTACTTAGTTAGATTCCGTTATATAATGAGTTTGAGCATTTGATTGTAATGGTCAATGTTCTTAATAACAGAGCAAGATTTATTTGAACTCCTTTCATTCTGAGTGAATTTGTCAATGAAGCTGGAGACAATAGCTCCTTTTTGACTGACACTTTTAGTCTATTCACATAGCTGAGTGGGTTGCATAACAATGGATGTATCTTTTACACACAATCTCTTAGAAATGGAGTTGTTTTCACCTTGTCAAAAAGTCTTCATTGACCTAAGCTGGAAGACTTTATTAATAACACTGCTTAAACTGTTTATGTTTTGCTTCTGACAAATTAAAGACTCTTGATTTCTGGTAAAGATCCATTGAACTAAGGAAGTGAGATATAAGGGAAATGTATGATTGGGAGATACTGTATTTGTTATTATTTTTTCTTTTCCTCCCAAAGAGGTTCTGAACAAGCAATTTATAAATAGAAAGTGTCACTAACAGCTGGCTGTATTGTCAGCCACCCATATGGAAAATCCTTCATATTCAAAACTGTCAAAACAACAAGACATCTCAAGAATGATTTCTATAAAATAAGAGCCTCAAACACATAAAGAAAGGTTAAAGAAATCCCCACAATAGGTTAAACTGACAGTAAAATACTAGACTTATTTTACTAGACTAAATGCTAACAATAATCTTTGGAAGTCAAAATGTACTTTAATATCCTAGCATTTTAATGTTGTTTCTCTGCTTCTGTGTCAACAGATCTTGCTTCTGGTGACCTAAACTTCCAATTAGACTGACTGTCAGATAATTCAGCAACTAGATGATCCCTTTTTTGCCAGTACTAGACATGCCAGCTTCTTGCGAACAAAATAATCTATATGTATGTTAACATTGGATCAGCTTGTTTACCAAGTTACCATCAATTTGGACTGTTCTTCCTTGATACTTTAACAAGTTTTGATAGTTGACTATTCTAACTTTTGGCCTGGCAAGGCCAAAAATAGTGAACTTGGTCTACATAAATGGTTCAATTTAAAATGAGGCATTTCTTGGTTTATTTCCTGTAGCAAATTCTTGACTCTGATTATTGATATTCGGACAAAGGGCTTCTTATTTTGCTGACTGTAAGGAGAACTCACCATTTGGCTGAATCACATTATCAGGTGTTTTCCTCACTGTGCTGCTCTGTCCTTTGAATTCCTGCAGCGTCTCAAGGTGGATTGAAGGGAGAGGTAGAAAGGTCTACCGTTGACACATTGATGACGGAGGATTAGTGGTGAGGCTGGTCAAACAGGTTGGTCATTTGTAAGCTTCAAAGTCTCTCAAACATAGTGTGAACACTCACCAATGCCTTTCTTGGCTAAAAAGTAAATGATGGGGATGAAAAGGATATTTTGTCACTCTGTTATTTACTCAGTCTGATTCTTTAATGGGTTGTTTTTTTATACCTTTGAGAAAACATTCAACAGCTATTATAAATATTTTCTAGTGTAAGCAAAAGTATAAAACTACATTCATTTACAAACTGGTTTAGATTCATTTTATAACTAACTATTGTTTTTTTATAAACTCTTTTTAAATAATTGTATCACAAGATTTCCTAGAATAACTTTCCGGGGTCGACCTGCTTCTTTTTACCCATACTTTCACCCATAGCATGATGGAGATAGGCTCTGAGCAAGTATGCAGGATTAAGTGGGTATGGAAAATTAAACAATGAATGCACCCAAATGACTGTAAAATTGTATTTTATTAGATCAATATTTACTTGAATTCAACAGCATAGGTCAGTGCACATTGTTTCTGTGTTGCTTTCCACAAGTCTGTTTTTCCATTTTAGCAACCACATGCGTGCGGGAAAGTGAGAGTGCAGGCAAACGTTGTCAGCCAATGCATAACCAGAACTCTGTGTCTGCCTCCTTGTGCCTGCTATGCTGATATCACAAAACGGATTTTCAGCAGCGGAAGATTAATTTCCAGTAACGGTTATTTTGCACTTGCAAAAATGCCACAAGGTTAGAAATGTAAAACTATTGAGCTGTTGCATGTTGATGGTTTTCACTTAACTAAGATTTGTAGGTAAATGACTTTAACCTCTCGTGATTATTAGCGCTGAGAGAAAAGTGTAGAGTTCAGAGAAATGTTTCAAGATATGGTGGCTGTGGTTTCTTTGTGAGGCAACCATTGTTTTACTCCAAAATGAAGAGCAGTTTAGTGGAGGCAGAACTCAATCGGGTTTTTATGTGAAAACAATAACCCGAAGCAGGGCTTCATCTGTTTCGTCATTTGTCTTCTTGGGCTAACGAAGCATGTGCATCTGGGAAAACATACAAAAGCTTTATTTACGGTGTGGTCTTCCGCTCTCTCTGGAGCCACCGCAGTCTGCAGCCTGAATATGATGTATTGTAATAACAACAGGTTCACTATTGATTTATTTGGATGCTTTTCTTTGGTTTTGGGCCTGAGTCCAAACTCTTGGTCGAGGCCAGAAGTCTTAAATAACTTCTGTTTGGCATGCATGAGCTGTACTAAAAAGACTAAAGCTGTTTGTTTATTTTTAGATTTATAGCTTGTGTTTAATTAGGAACATATTATGCAGCAGATAGATGATTGAATGATTACTTAATATGAGCTGTCTGTTTTAGTTTCTTGGAAGAGGCATGTGATTCCAGTGCTCCCATGTTTAGCTATATCTCTGTCCTCCACAGTGTCAATAACAGAGCAATTGCCACCATTATCTTTGTGTGTTCTCTTTATTTATATTTCCAGCGGAAAGTACCAGTGGTTCGGTGATTATTCCTTTAACTTTGTTTCTTTTCTGTGTAAACCCTTTATAAGGTTATTGCTGCCATTAGCTCTTTTACATTGAAATTACTCCTGGCTCAGTGCTTTGTGTACAGATGTATAGGTCTTCTTGGATGGGATCGTTTAACAACCTATTGCTTCCATCAACTTTTTTTGCTCTATTTAAGAGTTCCTTCCAACAGAAAGTACTGTTGGATGATTGTTTCTATCTTTACCTCTATTTTTTTTTTTTTACACATTTGGCTTCTTATTGACATATTAAAAGCTTCTGCTCAATTCTTCTGTGTTCAGCTTTACCTCACTCCAGCTTTGGATAATTGCTGGAACAGTATATTATATTACATTATATTATATTACATTATATTATATTATATTATATTATATAAATACCCCAAATGCATCCAGTAGCAAAATACTTTGCAGACCCAATTAAGTATAATAGTAAAAAATTTAAATGAAGAAAATAATACCAATAAATTTATATAATATACAAAGTACAATATGCAAACACAAACAACAACAAGATGAAAATAAATACTGTTTGCAAATATTGGCCCAGTTTTACTCACCTGATCAACTTAAAAAATTCAGCTGATGTTGGTGAAGATACATACTGCATCTCAAATTTAAAGAAACACTAAGTACCATAAAATAATATCATAACTTTTGTGATTATACGTTGCCTTACACAGCTCGTTGAATGATGCCTCTGTCATTTCCTGAGGGCTCTGTATCACTTTAACGGGCACTAAGCAACTCTGAGGAGGGTTGCATGTTCTGACTGCTTTCCGGCATACGCCATTTCTCCCGTCATCATGACATTATTTCGCTAGATTCATTACCCTTATCACTATTCATCCTTCACTGGAAACAGAACTGTACTTCTATCCAGCTGCAGGTGACTGGTAGATCAGGATTTTACCACGCTATGCACTGGTTCTCATTAGAAATGCAGTCTTCCTTAAGGCAAAACACTAACGCTTTTGTCCACACTGGTCACACTTTGACCAAAACTGAAACCTCTGTGGTGTTACTTTAAAATTAACTAAACTAAAAAATAATGAGGATGGATGTGGGAATGTTAGTCTCTCATTGGGTTTAATTAAGTCAGTTCAACATTCATTATATTTAGATAGACTGTCAAATTTGTGGATTCAGCCTTTCTTCATAAGTCCAGGTAGCAACTTACCTCTTAAATAAAAGGCCTTTTTTTCTGCTGCAACTTTCTGGCTTCTGTTATTTGGCTGTGAGCATCAAAGGATTTTAACCATGGAGGAAATGAAATGCAAAACTAAGAGGAATTCCTTAACATGGTATGAATTGGAAGTGTCAGGAGAAGACAGTGGGCTCCCAACCCCTTTGTTATTATTGCCAAGTAGAAATTGATGATGTCCCTCTACTTCATGGCTGTTTTACTAATGTGTGATGGGAAATTATTTGGGGGCAATTGCTCTAGCAGTTTTGTAACGTCCACGCCTCTTAGGGCTGGATGAATTTAAAACAGAGTTGGATGGCGAGAGAAAAAGGCATCGATCCTGGCAGCTGGGCTCAACAAGCTGTGAGCTGCCATGTTGTCCTGTAAGTTTGCTGCATTGATATCAGATGCAAAGCCTGGATTAAAGAACAGCACAGAAAGAAAAAGTTTCACATTCAGCCAACACTGTCAACGTTTATTTACCTCGAATAAATGGTTAATGGTTCCTGTTAAGGTTACTGATGTGTGTTGTTAGCTAAAACCAAGGAAAAAAAATCTCAAGGATCGCCAAAGTCAGAGAAATAGGCTGCTGAAGAGAGCAATTAGAGGCTTTTGTATGAACACCTGCAACGAGACGTGGGTTTGAACCTGCTGTGTGTGTCGACCCCCCTGGTGGAAACAGGAAGCCAGTCACCTAATTAGGGTAAGGTCTAATTTCAATTTAGTAAAAGTCACTCTACAGGAAAACTGAAATGCATTTTTGCCAATTTCAACTCCTTGCTATTGATAAACCGGCAGCCTGCCGTATGCTGAAATCAGTCATTAGATAAAGAAAAACAAGCTGAACGCTTGTTTTTCCTATTCATGTAATGCAATAATGCAATGCCAATCACTCCTTTTTTACTTCGTACCTTTTATCTGTGTTTTATGTAATACACCAACACAAAGTTTTGCATAATTGGTATATTTTCTCTTACATTATATAGTTTTTATTCAGACCTTTTTTTTCTTATACCCCAAAATAACACCCAGCATATCCAACTCTCTGCAAAAGTCGTCTTATCACCAAGTAGTAATTGTAATTTAACGACAGTAGAAATCCATCCTTTCTCCGAAGGCCCACACATATTTGTCAGTTTTGCAGTTGTGCTATAATTCTCTATCGAGGTGGAACTAAAAGGAGAGCTTTACATGGCAAAAAGAGAGCAATTGGTGAATGAAAGCCATCATATGTCCTCTTTGCATTTTGCCACAAGATGCTGTGGACAAACAAAGTCCAAAATTACATGATCTACAGGCAAAATGCTGTGTTTGGTGAAGAAACTGCAAAAAATCCACAAAATGCCACTGCAGCAAATAGTGGTGACTGCCTCATTGTCTGTACAGTCGGTCAAAGCTGATGGAAAGATGGATAAAGCAAAGACTTGAGACTATGCTAAAGGATCTACTTTCAGCATATTCATGTATTTTTAAGTGCTTTTATGGTATAAAATTCAAATATTTATTTGGAGTTTTGCTACATTTTCATAATTTATACCATTTAGTAGTGTAGGCTGCGTACTGTAGTAGTTGGACTTCATAGTTGTTAATGGTTATTTATCCAGGTAAATGCAGCCTTTGCGTGACCTACTCTGATTGGATAAAAATGATTGACTGTTAGTACAACCAATTTACAACACAAGTCAAACACATAAATGCACATTCTGCACATCATTTGTTGTTCACATGGATTTACAGTATATGCTAACATCAGTCTGAAATCAGTGGCAGAAATCTAACACTATTTGCAGGAGCTTGCCGTTACAACGTGGCATCATAGCTTTTTTGTCCACAGTTCCATTGGTGAGCAAGTGAATGAGCAGACTCATCCTGTCCTCCGTTGCTATTTAGACTTCCCTTCCCTTATTCCCTTCCCTCTCACAAAAAATTATGGATGTGGGAGTGTTTCGTGTCAACATGTAGAAAACTAGAAGGAGCTATCATCAACATAGCAGACCTGTTGACCAGTGTCTTAGTGCTGGTGTTTTTATGCTATTCTCTCTTGGCTGACTCAAGGGTAAGAGGAGGTCCTTCACCTCTCCTTTCTCTTCCATCTTCCATTCCCTTTCTCCTCTGGGTATCTGGGAGAGGGAGGGTTGCGGCGGTTAACATTAGCTAGCTAGAGGAGGAGTAATAGAAAGCAAAAGCTAGACAGGCATACAATAGAGTAGAGATGAGCGGGGGGAAAAAGATAGAGAACAAGTGAGACAGGAGGACAGGATAAGCAAAGAACAGCCCCGGAGTGCTAGCAAGTCAAGGTCATGCAGAGGATATGAGGCCCAGTGGGTGTGTGTGGAAAAGGAAAAGTGGAGATATGGAAGGCCGGTACGGGAATGAGCGACGGGTTGGTGACAGCTGACTGGTTTAGTCTGGGATCAGAACGAGGCATAAAACGGCCAAAGGTGAAGAAACCTCATGCCATGCAAAACCTCATTTTAAACTAGTCTATTCTTATTTATAATAAATCTTTTCCAATAATAATTGGGCAACACATTATGGTAGTCACAAATAACTCAGACATTCTTTACGTATAATTGTGTTTTTTAGTTGTTTAGCGTATAGGGGATCTAGGGTGTTATTTCAAATTGACCTGTTTTGTTGGGGTATAAATATTTTGCAGGATAGAAACAAATTCTCTTCAAAATAGCAAAGACCAGAGAACATGCAATTGGAGCAGAGCAGAATTCTTTTGACGTCCACCTGTAACAGGGTTAAGGGGATCTCATTCCCCATGTTTTCTGTGTCCCCTACATGTCTTCTTATAGCTTTTTCACAAAAGCTAAGAGCTGGCGTTTGAAGAGATTTTTTCCCACCGGATCAGTGGATTTGTGCACTCTACCAGAGTTACAGAGGGCCCCTTGGCTGCTTCTCTGAAAAATGCTCCCCTTATCAGACCTGTGTGTTTTATCTTGGTAGGTTTGCAGATGTGCCATAGAGCCTGTATGGCAGATGATGGATTGAACGGAGCTACATTGTATGTTCAAAGCTGTGAATATTGTTTTTTTTAGACCCAACCCTGCTTCATACTTAAAAGCTTCATCCTTGTTGATTTCTGATCTGTAACATTATGTCATATTTCTTAGATTAAATTTAATCCGGACTGTATTAAACTAATGAAAGGGGAATGTAAACATGTTACACTTTTCATATGTTTTTTTTTCGCTTCAGTTATGCATAATTTAAAATATGAAACCCTTCTTATTCTTGACCAGGGGCGCCAATAAATGCTCCACATTTATCCCCCTTCCCTCTCTGCAGATATGGTTTAATGTGTAACTTTTATACTGTTTGACCAAAAATAAGCGGCGGCTGTGCTAGATTTGTCCTGTTTATGCTTAAAGGAAATGCGTGCTGTCCAGTAAGTGTCTACGCATCTAAACCTCAGTGTTTTTTCCATTATACCTGTTGCCTTCAGTGACCTCCACCGTCTCTTTGCAGGTGCAACTGTCAGTAGGTCCCACGTTAAAGTGAATGTGTTTTGAAAATTAATCGCTAGGGCTCTGGCTGCATGTCCACCTTTTTTGCACCTTAAAAGCAAAATGGAGCGAATAAGAGGCTTTTAATAATAACCCCCGAAACCTTAGCATTTTTTTTATTCAGTGGTGTAAGGAGGTTTGCTGTTTGTCATTTGAGTAATGCTTTTAATTCACGTTTTCATGGATGATGCTACTTACAAATGCATCTCTGTGTCTCAGCCCTAATTATAGTTCACACCCAAGAGAGATTGTGCTAGTGAACAGTTGCTATAGTGTTTTGAAGCAACAAGGAAGTGATGCACAACATCTGAGGTTACTATGTGACATATGTCTAGAGAGCATTAAGTCTTGACAGGTTAGGATCCAAAAAGGCACCCCATGCATGAACTCTGTGATCATGTCCAGCTAGTGCTGCTTTAAAGAGGCTTAAACCCAGAATTCATGATGAGTAAATCATATGCATTTTCTTTTTAAAGTCTGTCAGTCTAAAAGGCAATCACCACTAATCCTTACATTAAACCTCCGGTGATCACACAATCACAAGTGGCTTACGGTTCCCGGAAAATTCTCTGTAAATGATCCTGTTGACAGACATCATTACTATTTCAATGTGTAATTAATCTCATACACATTAGGATTTCTATACATGTGTATATTGGGAGGTTTAGAAATAATTGGTTCAGGCCGGAGACCTTAATTATATGTATCCTGAATTGACAATTTCTCTGAGAGAGTAGACATAACGAGGTTATGGAGCTGTCCCTAGCTGGAAATGCTTTTCTCCAACAGTCCCTTCTGATAGTAGTGAATTTTAAAAAATCTCTGAAAAAGCTTGGAATTACCTTACAGGCTGACAAATGAACGTTGTTTTACCCAGTTTGAACAGGGTACCTTTAGTTTAAATAGCTGGAGTGGGATGTTTCTTACATGGCACTCAAGTCTACTTCTTACACTGAGATTCGTTGTTTAGCTCAGTCAACAGTAAATGAGATCTAGACCTAGGATTTTACTCCATTTGACTTTTAATTTCCTAATTTTTAATCAGTGCTTGGTTCATTTATTAGTATGTTTTGGGCCAGTGTTTCAGGATCTGGGTCTGTTGTATTTTTATTTTTATTTTCCAGATGGTCGCAGATTTTCCTCGTTCTCTAATGCCCACATTCATTTGTAGTAATTTGCTGAGCTGGCCAAGTTCTCTTACAGCAAAACGTCTCAAGAGAATGTCCTTAGTTTGGGCTACATGTTTTTGTTAGTGAGCAAAGATTTAATCATTTCATAGCACCCTTGAAAATTAAAACTGTACAGTCTATTTCTTACTACTCTACTGGCATCTACGTTCATGTCTACAATAGCAACACTCTGCTTTTAGTCTCACAACAATATTCTACGGATTCTAAGGACTTGTTTTGGCATATTTATCAAACTCGGACAAGTTGGCAGCTGTGCAGAGAAGTTGCTTTTTTTTAATTGCTATGAGACTTTGAATCACTTACCAGAATCATTATCTGTTTTTGTCTTTTTTTCTGGAGGCCTCTGGCAGTTCTTTTCATTTCATCATGCTGTTGTAGGATCCCCTCATTTTTTTCACAATTGCATATATAGTTTATATGTTGTATAGTAAATATGGGTTGAACCCTTGCAGTGTCCATCAATGACTGTCAAAGTATAGATCTTTTTTAAAGGTCTTTGAGGAACCAGTGAACATTTGTTTTCAGTAATCAGACAGAAACTGAGTAGAAAGAGAAGGAAGGCAAAGAAATACTCCCAATTCTGGAAATCGCACCACAATGGTGGCATTGAGGATTAATAGCCTTCGGTGCTGGAGTGCCCACTCTACCATTACACCACTGAAACTATGAAAACTCAAGTTCTGATGCTTTTCTTTTTCTCTGTTTTGAACTAATAGTAATAAAGATGGAAGCAGTGATGGACTTATTTTTGTGGCTACTGTTAAAAACCTTGTGTAACATATTTTTTTCTTACCATTTTACTATCATAGTAGCTTTGTCTTATAATCCTTGTGCTATTGAAATTTTAAACTGTTCTTAACCTCTTACATTGGCTACAAATATGCTAATAACATGGTGAAATTAACTTCATTGTTTGTATTTTTCTGGGTGCTAGTTTGGATAACAGTATCTGATAAGTTTACTGAATGGATTTTGAGTGTTGAAATAGGTGTTTCTGGTTTATGACAAAGCCTTTGTTTATTAGTTTATTTAATTCCACAAAGCAGAAAATAGCTGTATAAGTAAAGAACATACATCTGCTGCATCTACATGTGATTCCTGAGTTTACATCAAAATTAATTAACAGCTTTGAACAGGGAAACAAACCAGAGTTAGTTTAAACCCACAGAAAAACCTTAGGTGGACTAAATTGTTCACTCACTAGCACCTCAAACTGTTGTCAGCATAATGTTTTAGTCTTTAGTTTAAAAAGATTAGCTTCCTTTAAAAAAGATCTGATGTTTGAGTTTCTAAAATCATCCAATCAACCGTCAGTTCTGATGAAGCCAGAAAACATCCATTTTCACTCACTAGCCAAATACTTGGTATGGTTCTTTTTTCTATATTCAAGAATAAATCATAAGAAATACCAATAAATACTTGTTGCAGGTGTTACCTAATGCGAGCCAGATCTTCATTATGCTTTGGAAACTGTGCAGAAAGGTCATAAGAATACCAACACAGTATCTCTGCAGCACCACCCTTTAGGACATTTCGCATTTTATGAGGGTCATTTTAAAGTCTGTCCAATAATTTAATTACTAATAATTTAATAATTGTGTAACAAGTTTTAAAAACATGCATTACTAATTAATTTGTCAGTATGCTTTAAAGCCTCACACATTCCACATGGAGTTTTTAGGCTGCTTAGGATAGTTAAGCTTTCTGTCACTCATTAGTTATAATGAGTGATAATATACTAGATAAATGCACTAAAAGCTTTTCACAAACTAATTCAGGGCAGGGAAGAGCTGGAACAGTTTGAGGCAGGCTGCTCTTTTTGTTCTTTGTCCAAACTAAGGTTTGCAGATTTTCTTAAAAGAGTTACATAAAAAAAAACTCACTGTTAAGTGTCATTAAAATGAACCCATCACCATATCAAAGCAATTTCTTTTTGTTAAATGTCCTTTATTTGTTTTCTGCATGTGCACATGAATGTATATTACAACATAATCATATTACAACTTTAGGTTTTTCAGTGGAACAGTTTGAATATTGAAATGTAAATGCTTGTAATTTAGGAAAACAAACAAGTTTTGACATGAGTGCTTGCACACCTCACATTTCAGCTCGTTTTCACCTAAAATCTGGACCACTACCTCTATTCCAGTGGGTCATTCTTTGCTTTTGAACCTGAAAATGAGATTCTGGCCTGTTACCAGACCTAATTATTTCCATGAAATCAACACAGTTGGTGAGAGCCTTTGGATCTCATCCCCAGGGTAGCAGTTTAGCCATGAACTATATCCCAAATGACTATTCAATCAAACTGGCTTTAAAAAAAATAAATAAATAAGGCCATCTGAATGGGAAATAATTGAATAAGACAAAGGACACTGAAAAAGAAGTACAGTTAAAAAATGACTGAAGGACATGGAAAATGTGAGAAAATGAGTGTGTGGTGTTTGGTCCTGTGTGTCTCTGAAGGCGAGCCGCTTGGACCTTGCAAATGCATCAGCCAAAATAAATGTTGACACGACTTTTAATAAAAGAAGTATAATATGACAGTAGGTTGCATATGCTATGATACATGTGTATAGTTTTTATCAGAGTCTTCATTTACAGGTCACATCAAAATTGGAAAATTGGAAATCAATATCAGTTTAGAAAAAAAGCCTGATTAGAGCATCTTTTCCAATTAATACATCAGAGTTTAAGTTGAAGTCTTGAGGGCATAAATCCAAACTGTTCTCTGACAAATAAAATTAATGAGTGTTGACATATTCAGTGTAACATGTTTGCTTTGGTACACAATGTTCCATGACTTGGTGTGTATGCTAGTTGTTAGAGCATTCATTTCTGTGTCTCTGTGTGTGTGTTGCAGCAGTCTCTTGGCATTTAGCACAAAAAAGAAAATAGTGTGATTCTGAGTGAGGCCCCCTGTATTTGGCAAGGTACTCAGACTGACAGATTGGGCTATATGAGTGCCATCTCCTCGACTTGGCTGGCTGAGCTTTTCTCCCTCCGTCCTGGCTTTCATTTCCTTATATCCCACTTCAGTGGTGATCAGCGAGGGAATGGACAATTTCTCATTGGTTTGGCTCGTTCAGGTGTGTATGTTTAGTCACAACCGTTTGGCACAGAGGAAGCGAATGCCAGCAAACAGCGAGGACTCTGAAAGGTGAGAAACAAAAGGTTAATTTTTATCTCCAACAATAAAATCCAAGAGTACTGCAGGTCGGGAACACAAAATCCGAAATCCAATTTATTAACTAGAAAGGCATTGAAGTACATAAAAAAAGAAAAAAAGTGAAATGACAGAGACTAAGTAAACTATTTAAATCAACCCCCAAACATATACCCAAAAGCATAAACCCTGACAAGAATTCCCCTCAGTGGATGTAGTCCCTTCAGCAGCGCATAAATTTGGCCCTAATTAATAACCAAACAGCCGTCCTGGAGTGGCCTCCCTGTGGTTGAGCCAATGGGTTCACTTGTGACTGTGTGAGGTTAAAGTGTCAGAGATGGCAGCTAGCACACGGCGTGCCTTTGCTTTACTCCCGTCCATTAGCAGCTTCTGGATGTGTATCATGACTGTGTAGAAATTACACACATTCTGTAGATGATGAGGCAGAGAGGTATTGTTCTGCAGCATTGGGGTCTGTCCTGAATCCATTGAGACATACGGTATCGGTCTCTGTGTGGCTTGTTGTTGCAGATAACATCAGCAAGAAATGTCCTGAAATTGATTACAACACATCTTCATCACCAAACTTACCTAAATTTATTCTTAGAAAAAAAAACACCACACATTTCAGTGGATATATTTAAACAGTTGGTCATTTTCAAGCTGCAAAGAGGTTTACAGTAACTCAGATGGAAGCATGGAACAAAATATCAGGTTAAAGAAAAAGGTCAGATGAGACCAAACCAGAACTTTTGACCTACATGCAATACAGTGAACGACACATGCAATTCTCCATGCTATCAGGGAAATGTATTAATGACGGCATCATGTTGTGGAGATGCCTTTTTACAGCGGGAACAATGAAGCAGGTTAGATGGCATGATAGATGGACCTAAAGTTAGGGTAATCGTAGGAAAAACGGACAAAAAAAAATCAAATTTAGACAACATTTTAGAGTTACCTAGTCCAAGTCCAGAGTCTAATCGGTGCAAAAACATCAAGATTAATATTTCCATCCAATTTTGATGAGCTGGAGTTTTATTACGAGAAAAATTGTCAAAACTTTTCTTCTCTAGATTTGCAAAGCTGGCAGAGACAAAGAGTCAAAGACTCAAGATACCTTAGTACCTTACATATTCATTCATTGAAATAAAGTTCCCATAAAATGTTGTATGTGAAAGGAATGAAGCTTTAAATCTTTATTAGTTATCTGCTATATTTAACAAAAATAATAAATAAACAGATTTTCTAAACCTCTACAAACAAAAAAATATTTATATTGGAATAAATTTAGATAAGATTTTCTTCTGTGAGAGAAAAAAATGCAGCAGAATCCATATGCTTTACACAAGTTTTTATTACTCCATGAGATATTAGGAAACATTACATTTTCTACTTTTTATGTTAAAGCTGTGACTATGTGTCATATAAAAGGATTTTTTTAATTTTCTGCAATCAGAAGGAAACTATTGACACTTTGCTGGGATTTCCACACTTACTCGAACAACTTCAATTAACCTCCATCAAAACCGCTGCTGCTGACATTCGTCTTTGTAAAAGATGGCTGCAGAGTCTCTCTTCCACTCTGTAATGACTCTGGCTCATTGCAAATTTTCTTCTGGTAATGTACTTCTGTCACAGAAAACAAGCCGGCGTCTCCTAATGAATTGCTCAGAGGATCCACTGCTGATGGATCAGAGGTCCCCGTCAAACAATTTTGAGAACCCAGCTGAGAATATGATGGAAGGCGTGCCGAGAATTGACTGAGGAGAAAAAGGAGCAGACGATAGATGGTAATGAACCCACGGAGGAGGGAAAGACTACATAAAAATACCCAAGCAACAGAAAATAAATGCACAGTGGAATTTTAAGCTATATATATATATAGATTTAAGTGTTGACATAAGGAGATGTTTGGCTTTTGATTCATAAACTGATCATTGAATTGAATATTAACACAAATGAGGAATTAGGAAGACTTTTTCACTGCTCATACCTATTTTTGTCTCTTTCTTTTTTCCTAATCACGACTGCTTTTTGTAGCTTTATTTTAACACATCCAGCAGTTGTGTAACTTTGTTGGGGTCACAAGCTTATCTTTTCGCTGTTTGCCTTGGCGTTGCACTGAATTTGTACAGCTGGAGGAGCACATGAATTCAATTCAAGCAATTGTGCAGGCACAGGCGTGCACAATTGGACTCAATGTAGCAGAGACACACCAGATTGGGCTAATTCGTCCAAGCAATACAACTCAGATTGGGCTGGTGTATGGAGCAGAAATGTGCTCTGTGTACAAAATGCACTCTCAGGCCATCACCAGCCCCCCTTTGTTTACGTCCATGGATCACGTTTCATTTACAAAACATTCATTGATTTGCGCCAACTGCCCTGAACCCTCTTGCAATGATTACGGCTCTCAGGGCTTTGGGAGGAGCGACTAATACTCGTAATGAGTTATAAAAAGCAATGAATTATACACTATGAAAGCCCTGTACATTCGGTGATATTTCAATATTTGGCCACTCACTCTAGGAGTCTATTTGGCCTCGGAGTTGGCACATGCTCAAATACCCCGTCAGACGTGCATTTGAACAAGTAAAAAGTGAAATCTTGACTCCAGTCTTATGATGTGTTTTCCGTGCACTCCTGGGGTTGCAAGAAGAATCCTTTTGTGTCTCTTGCGATCAAAAAAACACAAGGGTCAGGAAGAGGTATTTCGAAATACGCTGTGGTTCTCGTGAGCTCATCACCACCAAATTGAGGTGCACAACTACGCGATCAGAAAAAGATGCTTGGATGCCTTAAGCAACTATGTGAGGTACTGTATGTCATAATGATTTTTTGTTTGCTGACTTCATTGTGAGTCCTGCCTGGGGTGCCATCTTCTTCGTGGTGGTACATTGTTTGTTAGTTACTGTAAATCTTAGATCCCCACCACCACCATCACCATGAAGTAAAATTAAATATGCAGTGCCCCTGGTTTTACTGTACGGTGTACATCAGTAATCATTAATTAGTGATTGGGAATCAAAAAATGATCAATTATGCATGATTTTGCTTTAATTACTTTTTCTGAGACGAAAATTGAGTAACAAAAAACACGTAAGTACTTCCATAAGAAACAAGTCAATAATGTCAGACAGGGTGCAGTAGAAGCAATTATTGCCTTACAACCTACTCTGGCCTGACGTTCTGTCATCTTCAGATGTTTTGTGAGGTGTAAAAGTCAGTCAGCCTCGTTTAACTCCCTTGACTTACCATGCTGGGTGGTCTCAGTCCTGCATCAGCTGACCTGCATGGGGGAAGGCTGGCTTTGTAGCCGAGGGGATGATGTTAGTGATGATGTGTGACCAGTCGGCAGTAGGATTTACAAGAGCAAGCGAGGCTCAAGCCATTTCCGACTTTAAACGATTTAGAAAGCGAGATATATATGATTTAAATCTGAAGCGTTTTTGCTCAGTACACTGATAACACTGATACACATAATTTATTTAAGTTGATTAAGCTAGACTGTTCTTTGTTTAAAATACATACTTTTTTCTTTTCATGAAAAGTAAAGTCTAACTAAATTGAACTTAATTTTGTGTATAAAACTAAACTTTGAGTAAATTATTCAAAATTTTAATGGAGTAAATAAGATTTGCATGTAAATGCAACTTAATTTCATTATATAGCTCAATTGAAAAAATCTTTGTGTAAATTACTTAATTTTTGAAAATGTATTCAGTTATTTTTTAAAGTAGAATTAACTTATTTTTTTTATTTAAATGTAAAAGCATATGTTTGTATTTTGGACAGATTGAGCACAAATTCAGTATTATACTGTTCCTAACATGAAATGTGTTATTATATACACATTTAAATCATATCTTAATTGCATCACTGAAAATGACAAATAACTTTGTAAAGCCAAAGCGATGGTTATTCCAAGGTTGTGGAAAGTGCAGCAAAAGAAAGATATTGAGGGGGAAAAAAATATTTCAAATATCAGACTTTATTTTGAATATGCAATGTGAACAACGTAACAAAAAAACTAAAATTTGTTCTGTGAATCATATAGCTGTCATGAGATAGAAGTGATTTTCACGGTAAGAACAGTGGAAACATAAAATACCACCAATCTGGCTCAAAAACAATTGTGAGCAACCACTTTATAAAAAAGAAAAACCATGTTAACTTACATTTTGTAACTACTGTACTGTACACAAAATCTGGAAAACATGAAATACATTTCAATTCAAAGTGCAAAGAATGATAAATTCAGAAAAATAAAAATGAATTAAATGAATAAATGCTCTGTATTCTTGTCTCAATGTTCCAAAGCATAGATGAGGCCCATAAGGTAAGCACATGAAAGTTCCACATTGGGAACCCAGAACTGTCCCCCAGGTCCTTCAATGGCTATCCCAACTTGCCTCTGCCCTTGGCTCCCAGCTTTTCCTACCACAAATATGCTGAGTACAAACATGTACAACTGCATCATGGACAGCTGCATCATCATCAAACAAAAAGTGTTACATTTACCTTTACAGTGCAACTTTGTAAATTCCCTGATCGATTAAATTTAGGAATAAAGCGGGCTTGCATGAGTATTTAGTTCAAACATTCCAGTACACCAACACCATCATGGATTGCGTTTAAGTAAATAAAAAAATAAATTAATTTAAAAAACGGGCATTGAGGAACGATAATTGATATATTTGAGAGATTTTGGATTTTTTGTTTTGGAGTCAAGGTATTTACTGTTTGTTTTCACAAACAATGTGTGTAATAATTGTTTTGTGCCTATTGTTTGGTTAAATGTTCAGTGGTTCTGTGGCTGGTTGCGCATGTCCCAATTTTTGTGAGAGAGGAAGTGGCATCTCATGCCATTGAGGCAACACAAAATTGGCTTCAGGGGTTTTACACAAGATGAGAGTTTAAGTATGCTTTTCGTTTACCTAAGAACCCCCTTTTTGTTGCTTTTAGGTGAAATTAAAGATTTGTATGATCAAAGCTGTTTTAAAGACTCTCCATTCAGCATAAAATTAACCATCTTAGGTTTACTGTAATTAGCCTAAGTTAGTCATGCTGTTTCGGTGAAATAAAAGTAAAGCAAAAATTTGTAGCTATTTAAGTGACATCATTTTAATACTCCTCTCCTACTTTTTTCTTTGATACATATTCTGACCAGTTTATGTTTCATACAGGGAGGTAATTGGAACAGGCTGACTCCTTCATCAATTTACTGAAGAGTTAATCATTGGCTTGTGTGTAAATAACCATGGAATAAAAATAGGTTTGTAGTTCATAGATTTATAAATGATTATTCACAAAAACTGCTACAAGGTTTTAGTTATTTATTTATTTTTTTTAAAGGGAGGTCCCATTCTGGTCTTGGACCCTCTCAGACTAGTTATTAGTTTCAGCCTTCTTCACCAACTAATATTAAATTATTTTATACAGCAGCTAAGACATAGAGTGGTTCTCACTAAATCTTACTCCAAAAATCCCTAACATCTTAACATAGGTTAAAGTTAAGCATACATTAATATTTGTTTTTATTATGAATATTGTAAGCTTTTGGAAAGACTAGAAAAATTTACTCTAGTTCACTATGTTTAGCATTATGTTTTGATGTAAGGCATTTAATAAAAAAATACATGTTTGCATTTAAATGTCTTTGCAGCCAGAATTTGGCTGTCAAACCTCTTTAGTGCAGCTGTTGCTACTGCAAGTTGAACATTCCTTCAATTCAACAGTAACACTACCAGGAGTGTGCAGCCTTAAAGGCCCTTCGTGGTTGGGCTAAACTGAGAAAATGAGTTCTCACTGTCGAAGTTGCATGATATAAATCAAGTAATTTTTTTCTCAGTGTCTTTTGGTCCGCGTTTCTCGTCCCAACCCCATTGGTACACTTTTTGCCCAACTCTCCATTTGAGCTATATGGTGTAATTTGGTGTGTTTAGCAATTTAAAGAACATGGTTTTTCAGTGTGGGATTAAGTTTGAATAGTTTAAATTGTTTGGAGAAGCCTTGAGGATCCTGTACAAAAGTAAAGTATCTTACTAACCATTTTGCTGCATCTGTTGGACCAGAACATTTAACTCCCTTTGCTTGGGTTATGGTTGATTCTGCAGGCAAGCATTCCACCAATACATCCTGATCTGTTATTCTTTTTTTCCTACTGTGTTGTAAACCCCATCTCTACATGCCAAAAGATCATGACTTATACCACCATTTGAGGGATTTCCAATAGCTCAAAAATTGCAAACTTTCGAATCCTTTTCCTTCAAAACAATGTTAACTGCCAATAGTATCTGTTTCAATAAGTCTGCTACATGGATGTTTGAACTGTATCTTTAGCAAAGGACAAATAACAAAGCTAACAGCCCCAAGCTAATAGAGCTTTCTCTCTGACATGGAAGTAGAATAATAACATCCTGCTGTGCAGAAGTGCACTTACCAGTAAAGGTCAGTATAAGTACAGTGACATGTGGCGACAGTGAGTCTCATGACACTTGCATGATGTGATGGAAATCTTCTTTCGGTAATTAGCTATCAGAGGAAAAACTGTGCATTAACCACCTCAGAGTCCACAGTCTCCTAAACCAATGTTTTTCAACCACTGTGCCACAGCACACTAGTGTGCCATTGGTGATCTTCAGGTCTGCCTTGGAAATTATCTTGGTGAAATTAGATTATTGTTGTTGAGGAAGAGCTTTATGTGTCTTTCTTTGATTCCTGCCAGGATATCAGCTCTGTGTTCATCCAAACATGCACAGGTTTCACACTGAGTAAAATATACAGGTTTTGTACATGCAACTCTTCATATGTTAACATTGAAATCTTTCCCAAATATTATTGTTTCTCTCAGAATAAGAATTATTTTCTGTAACAATGACGTTTTCTACAACCTCTTTAAATTTAAGACCACATTGTTCTGCCACTGTTCAGGTTTATTTTTGAAGTGGACATGCTAAGTGCAATTTAAAATAAGAGATATAAAATATGATAAAAAAATACATTTTTGTGTTTATTTGATTCATATTCAAGACACTTTGATAAGAATTACTACATATTTAATATATGCGACTATAGAGTATCATTTGTTTAAATTTTTGGTTGGTGGTGTGCCTCATGATTCTTTCAATGAAAACAATGTACCTTGGCTCAAAAAAGGTTGAAAAACACTGTCCTAAACATCACTCCTCAATTATAAAAGAAAAATAAGAGGCGAGGATAAACTTGGACTTAAGTGAAAAACAAATCCTATGTATATTAGAAAATGAAAATGGATGCATGAGTACAACTGTCTCAACGTTGAGTAAGATAGGAAGTATTTCTGAAAAAATGATGGTTTGAGAGTCAAGTAAAATACTTGGTAATGTTTGTAGACCAATGCAATTTGAGATGCCCCACTGACCAAGCCCTCACTGTGATGGAAACTTATAATGACTGCACATCGGACATGGCTGAGGGTTGACAGCCATGTGGCTCCCAGCCTTCTTCCGACTATCCTTCTCTTTCTTGAAGCGCCTGACAGACCTTATTAAGGGCAGTTTACATGGGGTCTATTGACAAGAGCCATACCAGGACAGTCATGGATAATACAATAAATCCGCTATCAAGCTACAACAGAGCATATAGGTCTAGTCATAGAATGTGGCTTCTTAAAAAAGAGTAACACATTTGACTCATCCCTAGTGTTTACTGCAAGTTTGCTGCAAGTCCCTAAGGTTGGTTTTCATTTGATTTCATTTTAAAGTGCCTTTGTCAAATGTCTAAACAGTAATGCACCATTTTGTGATGAATCACTATAACACATTTGTCATCATTTATTTGAACACACTATTTTAACTGATAAATGGATCTGCCATTTTGTAGGTTAACCATGTTTTATAGGCAATAGAAGTTCTGACACTAATCGCTTACTTACTTTTTGCCCAACTTCTGACTTTCTGTGTAAGTGATACAGGCTTAAAAACCATCTTGTTCTACCTAACTTTTTATCTCGGCCAACAAGTTTTGTATTTATAATTAATTTGTTCAAATCTATTTGCACATTGATGGTGTGGCTTCAGTATTTGCATTTAATGTTCCTTCCCGAGATACCATCTGTTTTGTGGACTGCATCAATTAATCCTTCAACAAAACAATCTTACAAAATAATTTCCCCATGTCCTCCAATTGTAGTTTGATTAGACTACACCAAAGAAATAATTTGCTGTTGCCACCCCTTGAAGAGAAAAATTTAGAGCAGATATATCGGTATATTTATATCTCATCACTAGAGGACATCCCTCTAATCTCCCATCTTGACAGGAACTTCTGCATTTGTTCTAATATTTACAGTTTTCACTCTTTCCTAAAAAATTAGGCAGTTGGTCATGTTAAAGGTGTTTGTGCTTGAAAATTTTGGTTTGGACAGAATAATGTTGAACCTTCAAGCATTTGGAATCTGTGGGAGAAAACAATGAAAACTAAACCCTGAAAATGAGGTAAAATGAAGTTGAACAAAGTGTTTTAGGGTGGGAACAAATTTGCACCATCCTAATGTTTGGATTCAAACTAAATGCATCCCTTTCCATTAAATTGTGTAGCATACATGACAAAGTACCATACAATATTTATATACAATTACATTAATTAAACAATATTAAGCAACAGCCTTATATTTTTAACGTAAAATAAACTTGCCATTTTACTAACGTTGGAGACTCGTTGAGATCCACTGCAACCTGGATCCTTAACTCCTTTAAAATATTGATAGAATATAATAGGATGTTTGCATTAAATATTCAGCTCTTTGGTATATTTATATCTCCTATGATGAGGGTCAGTATAACAGTGTATTATCTACATGCAGAAAGGCAGATGATGGCTGGGACAGGAGATAGCAGTGCGTAGTGTGCAGCCTGTGCTTGGAATTGCTTCAGGAAGACCGGTGAAAATGCATCTTGTGTTCTTTCAGCTACTCCATTTTCTTCCTTTTCTTCTAGACACAACACGCTGTGCTTCGTTTCCCAGTGTTCATTACCCACTGTTTGCAGCAATACTTTGTGTTATGTGCTCCAGACAGATTTGACAGCCTGGATGGGGACCATTAAAAGACTCTTTAGGTTCCCTATCTAGCAAAAGATCTGCAGCAGATGTTTATTCTCTTAGGGTTTGATGGAACTGTGGATGTAAATCAAAAACAAATGAAAGGAGGGTATGCAGGTAAAGACAGAGAGAAATATGAATCTAACTTTAAAGCGTCAAAAATAAAACTGTATTTAAGCTACAAAAGGTTTATCCCTTTACTTGCCACTTTCTTACCTGTTGTTTCAACTGTCCCAGCTCCAACACACCTCAATCAAATGAGTCCTGCTAAGGACCTGATTATTTGACTTAGGTCTGTTCAGGCAGGCACATCTAAAGTTGCAGGACACCAGATGTTGATACCTGGATTCAAAGACCCCTTTAATAAAAGGTTACACTGGATTTTAGCTGATATTGGTTAAAAATTGTCTAAATTATGAAAGAACGTTGTCAGTGACCAGTAAATACACTTTGTGGATATCAACTTATATAAAGAAGTCATAATTTCCAGATAAAACGTGATAACAACATAAAAAACCTTGAGGAGTTGATGTCTTACTTCGAAGAGGTCATGCACTTGTTATATATTTTTCAACAAGACAGTGACCCCAAGCACTACAGCAGGTAAATAACGTTTTCGATCAGTTCCAGTCAGATTAATTTAGACAAATGTTGGATCATGATCAATAAAAAAAAAGACAGTGGATATAAATGCAGTACATATATCAGATATTGAATCAAACTGCTCATAAAATCCGCTTTGAATTGGGGACTGTGCAGTAAATGAGTATTGTTGTGTTTTCATACTCTAATCTAAGTGTCTGTTTAGCATAAAGGCTGCAATCTGACATATTTACACGTGAACATTTAACAAACATATTACAAATATGTAATGTAATTTTATATTTAACTTTAATAAAACTGTGGAGTGACATTAAGTAAAAAAGCTCTTCTGTTTACACGCCGTGTGTTTTAGGTGATAACAATACATCGGTAATGGTATGTTTTGTAACCGCTATGTGTTCAGTGACGCCAGGTCTAATTTCAGTGGACAAATTTGTGCATTTGGCCATATTTGAAATCCTGACCTGAGGTTATTACTGTGTGCACTGATGGGGAAATGAAGGCCAATGCTTGCATCCATTTTGTCATGCTGTTGTAGTTGCTTGAGGCCTCCGTGTTGGATTTTTTTTTGATTCAGTATCAACATATTTATTAGGCTTAAAACTTTCTTTGCTTCATTCATACCTGAACAATTAATATTTAGCCTGATCATACTGAAACGTCAGTATCACTTTTGGCACAATGGTACATGCCCATATCCCTTCATGCAGCCCTAATCACCTGTAAGCAGTTCCGAATGCAGGTGTTTCTGCATCCAAAAAGCAGTGATCAATGATGCACATGGCTGCATATTCAGTGTAGTGTGAAAGCAAGTGTCTGCCTGCCTCGGAGCAGCGGTTTCAACTTTAACATGTCGCAACCCTGCAAAAACATGACAAGGTATTTGTTCACGTGTGAATAGCATCGCCAGTGTTTAGACCTCTGCTCATGAATAGTCCCTAGTTAGGTTTTCAATACGTTTTTTGTAAGATTATTAGTGATATGTGTAATGTGGCTTCGTTGAAGCGGGCAAATGAAAAGCCCGGAGCATCTGCAGTCCTGCATACCCAAACTTGCTCACTGTCGTCCTCCAGCCAGGCTGCGTACCCACATCCAGTCTTATGAATTCCTCCCCCCTCCTACTCCCTGCCTTCAGCCTTGCCAGCCCCCAACTAGCACAGCCTGGAGGTAGGACATATACTGGCAGTCCTCTATGTTTGATGTTTGTTTTTTTTGTCACTTGAATTTCTCCATTTCTATATTGAGCTCTTGTGTTGCAGCAAAGGTTTGCACAATGATTCATTTTAGAGCCAGAGAGAAAGGGGCACTTTGGAAGATGTTCCCCCCTCCCCCAGAAAAGTAGTTATGACCCCTTTATTGCTCAACTTTAGTCTGCACAGGAATGTAAATGAAACTGTGGCCCAGTTGATGCTGCTGTACACAAGCATTCACGGTTCTATTCATTTTTGCTTTACCAGTTCCTCTTTGCAAATTCTTTTACTCTCAAATCCAATTGTTCTTGATAGGGAGCCCACACAGGAATCCTCCAGAACATCCTGGTGAATCATCCTTCTTCCGCAGGCGGAGCACAGCTGAGCCATGTTTGACTCTAACAGTAATGTGCACAGACACATACCCATCCAAACATGTTCTCCTTCCTGAACCCTATCTTTCATCATTGTGTTAAAGATTTGCTTTTAGCCACTTCAAAACCTGCTATTGTTCAATAAAAGTTGTGTTTTGAACCATTGCATTGATTTGTGAATACCTAGTTTACTGTATTAAAATGTAATAACGTAACCTAATATTTTGACATTGCAGGATGGTAATTTGTGATGATGAATAGAGCGGGGGCCTTTTCCCTACCATGGCACACCACAAGGGGAAACACGTTGAAAAGCAAAACTTGAATACCATTTGAATCCTAAAAAAGGTGGATTTATTTTTCAAAAATTGTATAAATATATTTTTTTAAATGATTGCAAACAGAAAATATGAATTTTAAATTTTGTATTTCCCCAAAATATGACCTGTGTGTCTGCAAAGTATATATTAGATTAACCTGGTGTCCTATCGGGCCTTGAAGATGGCAATTGAAACAATTGTGTCTGATGTTTCGCGGTGGTTTACTGACTTTACCACGTGTTGTACTGGAAAAGTAACTGACCAGAGTCTGAAAGGAATGGTTTTAATCCAATGGACTGTTTGCTAAATAATGTTTATGCTCTATGAGACGGAGCGTTACTGCATATAATATCAAAAAAAGTCTGAAATAAACAGTTTTGATGGTCATTTTTACCAAATGTATTTACTGTATATTTCTTCCTGATTCATTTTTTTTTATTGATTCTGCTCATGCTACCTTAAGTATATAACACACCAACACAGTAGTCAAAGAGATTACATAACTTCCACATAAATTCCACACTTATACACATTAAACATTATGCAAAGTGTATAAGAAGATCATATTTCCTTTGTTACTTGTGCATAGTGGAATCAGGTACATGTTCTGCCATTCTGTGGCTGGCTATTTGTTACGGTTGGAGAATTATATTCGGACTTCACAGTTTAAAGGAAGGGGGGATAGTTATTTGAACCATAATTCAAATAAATAAATCAAAATACTTAAAAAAATAAGGCTTGATTCAAGTTGCATGTTGTGGTTGTGTTATACATTTCTTTCATCCTTCCTATTTAGTACTTCATTTTTGTTTTGTTAGGCTAAGATAAAATTTGCGTGGCCAGCATTTTGTCTAAAAAGCCTTTACCACTGTCATTTTATTGTGCGTGCACTATAAATGGGGGGGGGCTGTTTTAACAACTTTTTAAATATTACAAAGGTTCTGAATTAAAAGAATGGAAAACGTCGTTGTATACAGTTGAAATATTTTTTCTAGTGTCAGGGAAGATGTTCTTATAACTCTCCTAACCACTCTTAAGCCATTCTTTGCCAGAGACCTGAGCTGAAGGGTTTTCCTAAATTTTGAGAAGCCACAGAGGTTGTTCTAAATTCAATCAAATCTGATTTAACAGGAACTTATGTTTTCAGACAGTTTTATTTAAATTGTTCTCAAGAGCCCCTCGTTTGGCTTAAAGGTCAGATTGTATATAGATTACATGGCTGCCCTGATTGTCCTTTTAGAAATCTAACAGGCCTCATAGAGACACGGAGCTGAGAGGCTGCCTCAATAGCATCACTTGTTCCATCAGGCCCCATTACGCAGAACAAGAATTGTACCCAATAAAGTGAGGCAAATTAATCAGCCATGGATCAAGTTAGATCAGAGCCCTTTGTTTTCTGTGTTGTTTTTGTTCATATTACAATAAATAATAATTGCACTGGTGGGGAGATTGTTTGTGACAAGGTATTTAGCATGTTGCCGGGTCAGAATGAAGTACCCTCGAGAAGATGTTGAGAAATTGAGGGAGGAATGGAAAGCAAAAAGCTCTCCACAATTAATTATATATTTGAGGCATTAATACTCTGTTTCTCATTATTACTCCGCCAGAAGAGACGTGTCCACGGACATGATTTCCATCTTTTCTCTTTTCCGCCTTAATTCCTCCCTAGGCTGATCTTACACTTCCCTCTATTATCTCCCGGCGTCAGTTATGCCAGCAATAGTTAAGCAAATGACATCCTTTTCATGATGTTATGGTGATAATGTCAAGTAGCTGCGACATCCCTGCATGCGTGTGTGTATGTATTACTGTGTGTAATAGTGACCAATCCTGCCATCAAATATCGGCAGCCCTGCTAGCTAGATGAAAAGCTCTGCTGTCTCAGGAGGTGCGACAAACATTGACATAGAGCAACTGCAGTTATCTAGTCACTTCTTTGCAATGATACTAAGAAGATGATTATGCCAGCAAGCTCGGCTTGCCTGAATGACTGCCATTCAAGTGCTTTTGAGTAAGAATTAAAGGAACACTTCAATGTTTTTGAAGTAAGGTCCTGTTGAAGATTTAAGTATCTGAAATCTTACATGCCGTTAATAACTGCCATGTTCATTTAGCAGAACGGCAGATTACTTAGTCCTGGAAGCTGAAGCTAACTGCCAAAGCCAAAGCTTCTTAAATGAACTCAAAGAAAGAGTGGGTATTTACGGAATATCTGATGGTTATGGAGGCATAGTTAAGCCCAGCTTTGTTAATACCCATGACAGATTTAGGTTTAACCTTTTAGTTTTAGTGGCGCCACCAAACCAGACTCCTGGTTTAAGTCTCATAGAAAATCGGAAGGAGCTAATGATAAATAAATGTGATGGCTAAAAGACACTCCAATCTTAAATAATTGATGTGTCTCATCAAAGATAAATCAACAAAATATCAATATAAAATGCTTTGAATAGAAAAAAATTGGTTAGCATTTTTTTAAATACTCCAATTACACTAATAAAGAAGGTTCTCTTGATTATTGGACAGTAACATAAAAAAACGTTATCGAAATAGACATATTTATTTGTTTAAAGTTAAACTCCCTCCACCAAATTGTTTTGTTATATTTTGTGAGATTTCTATGTCTTTTCTCTCGAAAAAACAAATCTTAAATCCCTGAGATTTTGTAGGAGTAAATATTCCTGTGTTACTCCGAAGCTGTCTGTAGCATCTCATAAAAAATTACTTTAAATATTAAGAACATCATTAAACATAAAAAATTGTCTGAGTAATCTAGAGTCTACCTGTAATCTGAGCTATACTTTTAAGACTAGCAAGCTACCACAAGATGTCTTAAAAAGTGTTTAGGCGTCTTGAAATAACTGAGTTAATGTGGAAGGAAAATTACAGACTGTGCCCTGCAGATAGTGAGGGCCACAAGGGCCAGTAGCTTTGGAAAACTATAATTCCCATGAGCCCCAGACTACATCCTGCTGTGAGCAAGCAGCTGCGTTGCATCATCAATAAGTCTCTGTCTGCTGGGTGCTACCCAGCTGTAAACAGTTGACAGCTATACGAGCAAACACATCAATGAGCTGTCAGGCAGCAGACAGCAGCGCCGAAGGCCTCTCCAAGACAAGATGATCCGCATGCTTACTACTCTAATCATTTACCGCTAATAATATTTGAAGAATTATGAGCTAAGCTAGGCTGGATCTCTGTTTTCGTGTCTGTTTTTGATTATGGGGAGTTCAAGCCCGATAAATGTAGACGGCTGAATAGTCTTCATTACTTGAGTTTGCCCTTCCTTTGACTTTGGCTGACGCTAATGAGGGTATTTTTCTGTGGTTTCACTCCAGCTGGAGTCTAAAAGCAGAGGGATATTTAAATCTTCTCCTGACAAACAGCCAATACAGTGTGATCCCTGTGGCCTCTATTCAGTCCACAGCACTAAGGATGATTTGATCAGAGCTATGAGAGCTTTACCTACATCATACCAACCAAAGTGATCAGAAAAGTCACCTAAAGTCATCCCCAACCTGTCGCTGTGCACTGCAGGGCAGCTGGCTAATATAATAATACACAAACTGACACATTTTTCATATAAATTTTTATATAAAAACTATCTATCTATCTATCTATCTATCTATCTATCTATCTATCTATCTATCTATCTATCTATCTATCTATCTATCTATCTATCTATCTATCTATCTATCTATCTATCTATCTATCTATCTATCTATCTATCTATCTATCTATCTATCTATCTAAATGCAATGTCAGCTCTTACCCTGTCACCGGTGAGAGCGCTGTTGGAGAGGCCATATTTCATGCTCCGTGTGATAAAAGTGGCAATCACTATCAAATACGTAACCTGGTATCCTGGAGTTACCATGCCCTCCCTCACTTTAACACTGAAAACTCATAAGCTCAAGTTTTGCCTGCCGTTTTGTAGATACAGACACCAGATCCATTTAACTTTTTCCCTGAGCTGTTGCGCACTTGTTAATCATCCTCTCGTCAGCGACTCCTCCTGACAGAAGTCGTGAGAAGGTTTTGGTCGCAGGAGGGGTGTAGGGATCACTCCTCACACCATTTTACGTTCCTCGGTGTGAGGAGTTGACTCCGGGGAATGAGTGTGAAAGACTAAAACACACACACTCACACAAGAATGGCATCGGGTCACCTGAGGTCGGTCTTTTAGTGGATTTTTTTATGGACTCTGAAGGTAGATGACTTTGACTGAGCTGTGGCTGAGTCAATACTCTAACCTCCAGCTATTGGCTTCAGTTTACAGGTTTTTTTTTCTTTTACCAGCTGCCCTGACCAGTGTGGTAATAAAGTATCTTTTATGAGCTATCTTTATTTGAATTAAGAAGCAAAAGGTAAAGGTCAAAATGAATTACTTTCTGCACTGTAGAGCCTGTCTTGCGTGCTCGTATGAACTTTGTGGATTGTTTGATAGACATCTGTCACTCCTGGAACTGGATTAATCCCCTGTAGACTTCACGTAAACCATAACGGATCTGCAGAGAAAAAACTGCTTCACTGTCATCTGACTGTCATTCAGCTACCATTCAATTAAAGTTGCACTCGTCCTGCCAATACTTTAATTACATTCTCAATAATTGTTTTCCCATTTTAAAAAAAGGCAGAGAATATTTAGGCTAATATTTTTCATGTGACCAGAAGGACAGGAAGCAGACAATGTTATCTACGCGCTGAGGTATGCATGTGTGCAGCTCGGTAACCTCAGGCAAAAACAATTGACTTCGTCTTGGACTAAATTTTATTATGCCACCCACATGACATCTGGAGCATCTGAGACCTCTTTGTCTTGGTTGATGTCACCAGCAGCGAGCTGTTGATGTGGGCAGATGGGAACTGTAGGCCTGTATGCATATGCACAGGCTTCACCAATTGCCTTTCAATAGCATTACAGTTGAATCCCTCTTCCCTCACTCCCACTCTGCTTTTTTTTCTTCTTTCTTGTGCTGCTTTTTCTCCATTTTCTCGCTTTCTTCACATCCTAAAAGTGCTCAGAGAGGATCCCACTCATGGCACTGGGCTTAGGATGTGTCAAGTGGAAGAGTGCGTGACTGTGTGGATGTTTGCAACTTTGAGCATGTTCGTGTACCCATTTTCTGGAAGGCCGTATTCTCGTTTTTATTGAGCACATTAAGTGAAACCAATGAAAAAAAGTTACCACTGAGTGGGTGTAGAAAGTTAGATATGCCAGGATTAATAGCTGACACGCATTACTTTGAATTTAAATTAGCAAAGGAACAAATTGTAATTTATGGGTTGGTAACTAATTGCAGCAGTTGTCTGCAACTGTCCATAAACACATTAAAAAGCTGTTTTGTTGGCTTGATACAAACCATAATCATCTTAACATGTTTATATGATACAACATTAGTTTATAGCCTATCCATTTAACAACATCTTTATGTGGTTAAACACTAAATCATTCATACCAATGCCAGATTTAGGATCGAAGTAAACTTCTCTTTTCTGACTGGAACTAATCGTCCCTGTATAAAACATAGTTATGAACAGTATCAAAATTAAGGTATTACAAATAATGAACTCACCATTTCAGTAATTTTTTCCAGACTGAGACATTATTTACCTAAGCACCTTTTCTTACACGGAAGGAGCCTTTTAATACAACATCTAAAACAGAGGAGTATTACTTAGTGTCTTTTACTTCACCTCCTTGAATCCTGTCAATCTGTCTGAATTGTTTTCTTTACAAATATCATGTTTTAAATGGAAGATATTAGATAGATGTGTGGCCAATTTCTGGCCAAGGATATAACAAGAACTGTTGCATCAATTATAATTTTTGCATGAAAGTTATTTAACCTCATGAGATAAACTGAGGACAAGGGTTGATAACTCCTCACTCACCAGAAATGGTTCCTTCGTCAAAAACACCTTTTGGCCTCAAGTTATAAAGCAAATAAAACTCTGGATTGATGCTAAGGAAAAGCCTAAACCTGAAAGAACAGAAAATAAAACACATGTTGTGCCACAGCTGGGACAGGTCAATAATATCTACTAACATGTAAATAGAGTTACATGGGTTTTCTTTTCAGCTTTAGAAAGTGTTGAATACTTCTAAAATGTGGGCAAGAAGCCATTAGGGTAAAAGTGTAGTATACCAATCTGGAAGCCGGTTTATTGTGAATCCTTGTCCTGCTACAACAAATAAAAAAAATAAAGGTAGCCATGGCAGACTTAGTTTACAGCTTACAAGCTCATGACTGGGATAGACACTAGTCCCCCTCCAGAGTCTCAGCAGCCACGTCGTGGACTTAAATCAATAAAGTGAAAGCCACCGGTGGGACTGGTGAATAATGGCTTATTTGGAGCAGTGGAAGAACCATAACGGCTCAAAGCTTGGGGGACACAACAAGCTCATTCAGCTTGATCTGGTACCAGCTATATATTGCCTATTTGTTTCCGTGTGACACAGGAGCTCTTAGGTGGCACTTATAAAACTTATCACCTGGGAAACAAAAAGTCAAGAGGTACGGAGAGTTATGCATGAGTTATTATTAATTTAGCACAGATGGACTGCACCGACAACTATTAAGATGAATCCAGGCAGGTACATTAATTTTGTTTAGGCAACATTTTGAGCGACTCAGTGATATGCTATATCTGTATTTGTAATGTTTTATTAATATGTGCTTCACTAAAGGCAGCACCACTTTAACATAGGAGCTTGGAAGGCAAGGGAAGCTGCCTTTTTAAAAATGGACTGGCTCTTTGTGGCTTACACAGTAAGTAATTTATTTCAATCGCTCCGCTTAGTTCTGTCATTCTGTGCCAGAGCAGGGGGAAGAAAATTATCCCAGGGACACTGATAGATTATCTGATATATGTTACGGTTTAATGTGACTCTTATCTAGGGCAGGAGGAGAGATAGATGTTGCCCGAATGGATGCTTTATCTCTTGATCATATGGAATTGAAAGTGGTTAAAATGTGGTTACCTCCCACTGGGGTTAAGACAGTGAATACATGTAGTTAAACATGTTTGTACTGAGTTTATGTCTGTGGATTTAATGTGTTGCATTTAGTCATTTAAAACCAATTGTTTTTCCCACATTGTGTCATGCAGCAACTGTGTGTTGTGTGTGTGCACGCATGTGTAGCACAATTTAGTTTGATACCTCCTGCAAAACAATGCAACATGCATCTTATAAGAGTCACCTAAATAGCAGAGCTAGTGATTGGCCCATTCAATAAATGCATACAGACACAACACAATGTGTTATTTTTCCTTCTACTTTTAAATGATTCCATTACTTTATTCCCTGTTTTGTAAAATCCCAAATAAAAACACTAAGATATTTGGTTTTAACATACCACAATGTGGAAAATGTCTTTCTCCTCTATCACCCTCTTTGCACAATCCCTATTTCCTATCAGGTTTTATCCCCAAGGTTTGCTTCTGATGCCTTTTAATTTCTTGAGGTTTTCATACAATATTAGGTACTCATCTAGGTTCCTGTGCTTTTTGATTTTCCTGTTTGGATTTCTGGATCCCTTGAATCAGCTTTTTATTAAAGCATCTTTTTAGTTTACAGCGTTTACCTGGGATTTGGGCTGGCTTAATAACCGGCACATAACAGATGGTGCCTTTGTAGGTGACACCGTGCATGTGTCACATTATGCCTGGCTAGTTAAACTCAAGCACGCCTTGTTACTGGAATGCAATGGAGCCTGTCCCTCATCCGAGACACACATGGGTGGTAGTCTGTTTCTTTTGCTAAGAAAAGTCCTCTATAAGGGGCACAGTGGTGCTGCAGCTGAGCCTCCAGGAGCATATTGGGACCAGAGAACAGGCAAAGCGCCCTGCAGCCTACAGGGGATGGAAGAAACACTCACAGTCACCATGGGTGCTGCCCACCTGTCAAAATTTCACTGATCTGCAACACATCGCTGTGATTTACTGCACATGGAGCAGGAGTATTTGCTGTGGACTCAGGTTTTTAAAGCTTAGGCCTGATTTTCTTGTTTTTACAAAAAATAGCCTCCGTTCCTTACTGCCAGTTCCTTGAAAGATATAGATTGTGTGCATGCATATTCAGCCGTTTGATGTAGCTAAAGTGCCAGTATTATATATCTGGGGGCCTTTTAATGGCAAAAGTAAGTTAGTTACCTTTAGTTGTTTTATATATATATATATATATATATATATATATATATATATATATATATATATATATATATATATATAACATCTTGTCCATTCTGTATGGATGCTGTATTGTCCTACTGTTTCACAAGGTGTTTGCTAATTGCTGCTGCCACTAGTCTGATGGGGTGGACGACTGGGACTGAGGTTAAGGGTCATGGGGTATTTTAATCTTGCCGAAGAAACGTATCCTGTCTTGATGCGCTTTAGTGCAAACAACTAATGCAGGATTTATTTTCAACAGCAGAATATTTCCGATGCTTGCAGCCTTTACAAACATGTGCCATGTTTTTCTTAAAGGCTGATATCCATTTAGTGGTTAGAACTGTTTGCTGCATGTACTGGAGACCTGTCAGTCTATTTCTGGTCACAGTAAAAAGTAATGTCTGAAAGAAAGGAAATACTCAGTGAACTATGCTACAATGGCATCATTAAACCTATAATGTACAGAACATTTCAAAGAACCAGGTTTATCTTTGAGACGGCAGGAGAATAGATCATTGACTAAAAGTCGGTTTTGAAGATGTTTTGTTTTGTTTTACGTTGATTTGAAACAAACTTTTTTGTCTATTTTTATAAACCTGCAGGTTCCTTTTGCAAACATGGTGCACATTAACTTGAATAAACGGAAATAATTTAAATCTGCTGATTTTACTTAATTCAGATGCAACTGTCAAAAGATAAAAAAAGCTTTCTCTGTAGAACATAACCAGAAAGTAGTTAGAGGATATTTGCAATACTCAGCATTGTTCTGTAGCTCTAGGCCAACAATATTTTGCTGAAACATTCTGTTTTTGCTCCAGAAGAAGAACAGACAATCGAGTGTCATTTTAGGTTTACCCTGCAGATCAGTGGCTACAAAAAAAGTGTTAAACCCAGACTAGGATACAAGAAGCACACTCTTTGAAGTGGTGCTCGTGGCTATGAGCTTTGTATCCAGATCTCCTGAGGCACAGTCCTCTTCACCTCACTTAGAGCACACAGATATGCTTTGGCAGTTTTGATGACTGGACACTGCTCCAGATCTGCCTGTCCAATTAGCAAACCTTTTTCTTCCCCTGAGGACTGGTACCTGCATGTCATTGTGCCTGAGCTCACTCGATGTGGACCAGAACACCTTTTCACAGTCACAATACTTAATGTCACAAACAGGCATAAGACAATTATTGCTATCAAGTATCAAGGAATACCAATATTTTGTAAAGACAGTAATAAAACTGCCATGTAGTTTCTGTCGTTTAAAGTATTTGATTGTCTTAGGAGGGTACCTCAAACTTTCTCTGGCCAATACCAAATATTAGTTGGTCCGTCTTTTATTGGATAATACCAATTTCTCTTTTTTCTTACAGCTCTAAACTACTTACTCTTGTTTTCACTGAACCTGAGTTTTTTCATTAGGACTGTAGATTATCCTGGTTAACTAGTATGCTGTTACTCTTTAGTTTATTTTAGTGGTGTAGGAGTAAACATTACCTTAGGTAGAATAATCAAGCATCATCATCGACATAAATAACACTGTATGCATGACCTGAGCACAAAATAAAATAGACGGATATAGATTTTTTAATGAGTTTAATAAGTGCAGCTTTTACACAACATGTATGTCAAACATGTTTGTCAATGCTATATACATAACACAACTGCTATTCAAATATACTTACAGTCATGTAATGTTATGCAGACACTCTGCTGATGAGGGTAGACTCAACTGAAGGTGTCAGATTCTTAAAACTGAAAGGGAAAATGATGACAACTACGTTCATATTAATTTGGCGAATAATTATCTGACCTCACACGAAGTGAGAATTAAAACTTTCCCCACTAGTTTATTCCGAATTAGGTTATTAAATATGTAAATGAAAAGACGGAGATCATGTCACAGTGAAAGTTACCCACCAAGTCATCATGCCACAGAACACTATGAGTTCCACACACCTGATCCCAATTTACACGCACACCATTCAAACAGAGAGGACGTTAAAATCAACACATGTGAATTAAATTGAATGAGTATTTAATTTTGTCAGCCTACATAGAAAGAAACGGAAAAAAAGTGTGAAAGCAGCTTAACTAAATAAAAAAAACATTAAAATGAATAAAGTTAAGTAACTTACATAATTGCCATTGGTGGACAATTTATACCAGTGGGAATCATACACTTGAAGCTGAAGATCGGGTCCGGCTTTCTTCTTCAACGTCCACACTTAACCTCTTGCTTGGTTCTGGTCTTTGTTTTCCTCTTCAGTCCGAGGGTTTATTAAAAGCTCATTTGCAGGATCACTGGAAGCAATTGCCGCAGTACACAGTGGGATTTATGTCCTGTTTTATGTGCATATAAAAGAGATAGCCACTGAATTTTAAAAAAAGCACGTGATTTTCAAGTTCAAGAGTCCCCTGACTTGTAAAGGCTTTTGATCAAAGACTTTCCTGGCTTGTCCGCCTCACTTGTCATTTTTTACAGAGTAGTGCCATTTCAGATGAGATTATGCACCTTCCCTTTGGTAGGATTTTTTTACTCTGCCGGTTTATGAGTATTTTAGAATATCCCCACTCTGTTTACATATTCAGAATGTAAACAGCCATTTTAACCTTTCACCCTTCCCGTACTGCACCTGCTGAAGTAATTCAAGCTTAGAGTTGGGTGCAGCAAGAAAGATACATTTAATTTCCTGAGACCTATAATAGCTGCAGGTTTGGGAGACTTTTTTTACTCTAATGATGCAGGTTTTTTTTTCTGCACTGGCATAGACGATACCAATATCTCTCTAATATATTCACACTGTGTATTTCATTGCTTTTATCCCCTCTGCACACTTTGCAAGCTACAGCTTGTGGTAAGAAAAGGATGCATGAAATGGGAACAGAGTAAAGGAGGCTATTACTTTAAATACACCTTTTTAGTGGAAAGCCATATGAGTGATACACTTCATAAACACCCCCCCCCCCCCCTAACCACCTGCCACCTCCCTACCTTCTGACCTTCAGGGAAAACACCACAGTTGAAGGCAGTACATCAGCTGCTGCCTTTCATGGATCCTGACACATCCAAACATTCATCACTGAGCCACTCAGCACTGACAGCTTCGCAGCAGTCCAGTTCTCCTTGTTTAAGATTAATTACAACTCTTACTAATGCCATGCTTTCTAATGGACCAGACCTTATTGACCTATATTTAGAATACACAAGCAAAGAGGCTATTTTTGAACATCTTTGAATAGAGAAATATTCATCATCCAGGAGGCGGCTGAGCTTGACTGACCCTCTCTTATACTTAGAGCTTGTCTTCTGTCACCCATCCCGGTAAATGTAAAGACAGATAAACAATGGTTTTAAAAGATGCTTAATAAAAAATTTTATGCTGTTTGTGACCTTACAGTCAGACAAAGGTCAGGGGAGTGGGATCAAGTGTGTTTTGCTGGCAAGGTATTCTCTATTTGAGGGATGAACGAAGGTGTACTCATGTTTTTAAGGGTTTTTATATTTTTGCATACACGTGCATTGTTTAAATGATCCACTTTTTAAAAGGAGTACTGCCACTGGAATGTTACTCTGTTGTGTTATAGGAAACAATAGTTATGTACTTTTCTTTTCTGGCAACATATTAGCATTTATTTAGAAGCTCAGTAGTTCTAAAGCATTTCTAAAACATTGACCAGAGACTCCGATCCCTCTCACGTTATTTTGTTCAGATGTTTATCATTGGTTCTTCACATACTTTAGGTCAAGAAAATAGTCAAACAGAAATGCTAAAGCCAGAAAAAACATTTAAGGCAACCCGTATATTGTTTTGATCAGAGCACCCAAATCTTTTGGCTGAGTCAAACAAATGAATATACAAATATGATTTTATAAACTTTACCTCGATGGACCACTGTGTTTATTTTTTACTTGCACTGTAGTGTTGTTGTCATTTGTTGCCTGCTTATTCGAGATCAGTTCTAACACTCAACTGTCCCAGAAATTACTTTTTTCTGAATGACTTTCCTGCTCCTTCTCTGTAAACTCGTGTTTTTCCCAGATCAAAAAGTTAATATACTGTATTCAAAAAGCTATTCTGTTTTCCCAGCTTCACTCATGTAAGGACTTGAGTGAAATTTAGAATCCATATAGTTTCTTGCTCTGGTTGTGCTCACCCTTTGCTGCTTTTTAACAGGCTTAGCCATTCTGGGACGACTTTCTACCAGGTTTAGGAGTTGTTAGTGTAGATTTTTGACCATTCTTACAGAAATGCATTTGAAAAGTCAGACACAGATGTTGGGCAAAAAGACCTGCCTTGCAGTGTCACCTCTAATTTATCAGTTCTTCAAGGTAATGCTAAGATCTTTATCTGATGCTTTGTGTTTAAAATTACCTAATGACAATAAAAAATGATTTAGTTGTACGTTTAAGGACACATGCTGTTGTTCACACAGAATGCAGTCCTGACAAATGATACCACGTTTTTAATCCTCTTTGAATGCAAATCAAAAGGAATTAATGACAGCAAATTTAGACTATTTGATACACATCTGCTTTCCCAGGCACCCTGTCTTCCATGAACTACTCAAGATAGAATAGTCAATGATACACTCACAAGGATAATAAAAACATCACTGCACAGCTCGCCTCCATTTTATACATCTTGTTTACTATGTTCTACCTACTTGATTCAGTGGCTTTTTAACTGAACGATGACAAATAGAAGATTTCCCACATTTTTCTGTGACAGTTCCAGGGTTTATGAGCAAAACGCCCCTGGGGGTACGGACACTCTTTAAAGTTTCCCTTGCTCTTGGTTAAGTGTGCGGGACATTTCGATACAGCTGGTGTTTGTTTGTTGTTTTATATTGGTCCTGAGGTGTAATATTACAAAAAATAAACATTTAATGATTTGTAGGAGTTTGTTAAATGTCACGGCTAAATTGTAGGATGTGGTAAACTCTTCTGAGTGAAAAGAAAAGGTTTAGGCTCTTCAAAGATGATGCTATATAAAGCTGCATTTTTTCCTTAGATTGTCATTGCCTCTACTGGGAAACTTGACATGCCATTGATGATTCTGGGAGAAGATGGAAAAAATAAAGACTTCTTGCCTCCGTTTTCATCTTCATTTTAATTTCAGCTAGTAAATGTCTACTTGCCATGTTCACATAGAGTAGCTAACTCTCCTTTGGGCCCATTCGCATTTAGATGTACAGCCACTCATTTTTACTGAAACAGGATTCCACTGTACAACTAGAAACAAAATCAGCCAGCATTCAGTTAAATGCAAAACTCACAGTGTACACAACTTTATTTTACTAGTTTAGATTTGTTTAGTCTGCTTCTATTTATCTGCTTTATGCATATAGAAATATATTTACTTCTAGAAATAGAAACTGCCTACTGTTTTATTCATTACCACTGTTTTTGTCTGTAACTCTGGCAGGTTGGTTAAATGTGTGAGTTCACACTTAGCTGCCAAGCCACTGTGTGATACATTTTTAAAAACACAGTGGCTGGATACTAAACCAGCAATAATATTAAGAACCTTGAGGGCAAGTTGAGTCGTACTGCTTATTCAGTCACAATGCCAAGTTCTGCTTTAAAAAGTGGTATCTTGAGATTCTCTAAGATGTTGTGTCGATGGTGCGTATTGCTACTTCTTAAAAATACCTGCAAAGATTCTCCTTAGGAATGGCCTTTCCATAGAATACGAGAACAGCTGGTTGACCAATCTGATTGGATCTGATACTATTACTTTGTAAATAACAATGAAGAAATTATAAGAAAAAACCTGAAGCAGAAAATGGTTTACCTTAAATATAAATAGGGCTTCTGTAAATCCTATTGAACCCATATGGTAATAAGGAGGCAGGGTCACTGTACTATCATGGGATTCCCTAATACATCTCATTCAGTCAAAAACACTTTCTGTTGATGTAAAACAGGTAAAAGAATATAATAAAAAAATATGTGACCTTATTTAAATATATGATTACGGCACTGAATCATTTGTGAATGTTGGAAGGCACTAAAATGCAGGCGTGCAAAATAGGATTTGGATAAAATCTTTATTTCACTAAAGAGAAGCTCAAAGCCAGAAATCCTAAATGTTTATTCCAACAACAAGCGAAACACACAGATAAAATCTGATTGGAAAATGACGGACAGACCACCGTAGATAAGGAATGAAGAAAGACTTTGGGTTTAGAAAGCAACAATTATAAAGGTGATTTTTAGTGTAATTCGGTAGCGGGTAAAATACATAAGAAAAGAAACTCACTTAAAACATTTATAGAATAAATGAACGTAAAAAAAAACTAAATTAAAATAGATTAATTTAAAATTGACCTGGGTTGGTTTAAAGTGCGATTATAGTATTGGGTAAAAAAAAGAAAGAAAACTATACAATGAAAGAAACCACTTCCATACTGCCTTAAGTTTGCCATCAGTTTTCTGGGGCCGAGTTTTTAAACCCTGTTCCTTGCGTCAAACAATAATTTATGTTTTAAATGCATCTCAACGGCTTCAGCTGATTGTGCTAACTCTTTAGAATACTAACTTTCCTTTCTTTGGGAAGAACAGTAAAGATAGATTTCCAGGTATTAAACCTTTTCCTGCTTTAAACATTATAAGGTTATGAGATACAATTGTAATACTGTACTTGTCTGTTTATAGTTTTAAGCATATTTTATTGACAACTTTGAGTTTTTCCAGCAAACACTTCTGCGCCCTGTTTAATTCTGGTTGCATCCTCTGCAAACTAAATGTCTTTTTGCTTAGGATAGTTAGTCTGAAACGAGACTTTAATCACTCTATGCTTCTCATTATTATTTTTTCTCTCAATTATTTCGTCCACTGTCTGTGCCGTTTTGTGCAGGGTCATGGTTTTCTGAAGTGGACTCACGCTGGCTCCGAATCAGTAGCTGAGGCAGAAACGAAAGCAGCAGCTTTTCCACATAAAACAACTTCACTGCCACTTTTTCTCCTTTCTAAGCTAATCTTGTCCCACAGGTCTTGGTGAGGAAGAGTATAAAAAAATAAAAAAACACAAAGATAGGATGGAGGAATATGATGAAAAGGCCAGTTTGACAAGCACAGAAAGGGAGAGAGAGAGTGTTTGGGGAAAGAAGACAAACACAGTAGGAAGCCTGAGCTTTTGACATTGAGAGGGCTTGGATGTTTACTCTGGCATATAATTACAAACTGATAGAAAAGAAAATCGCAAATTTAAACATATTTGCATGATCCTATCATCATTAAGCAAACGTGAGATCCACAAGAGTCCACGCTCTAGGTAAGAGCAAGATTTTAGGAGTCATCCAGAACCAGCACATATCCTGGTTATCATCTGATGCCCATTATTCATGAGCTCTCTTGCATTGTCACCTGAGCCTCACCTACACCCCCCCCCCCCCCACCCTTTCACTCTTAGCCTGTCAGTTAACAAGCTTCGACACCATGACAGTGACGTGTGTGCGGCTGACTGATGCCTGCCTCAGCTCAGTATTGAAAATGTATTGAAATGCTCCTGCATGGAGACGAGTAAGATTGTATTTCTCAGCTGTACAAAAAAAAAAAAAGCAGCCATGGCAGGTGATTCAATTAATCTTGAAAAGAAGAAGGCACAGCTCTGTTTTGGAGCTCTTTCCGTTTGACAGCATCTATAGCGGCATGTGATCAAACTCTGTTTTCGTTTTAGACACATTAAATATTTTCTCTATGTTTGTCCAAAAAAAGAAAAGAACAATCACTGATCTCCTTTTCTCTCTCTCTCCTATCATCTGTGTGTTGCTGTGTATCCAGGCTCAGTGTCCCTCAGTGTGTTCCTGGTCTCCCTCGCAGTGACAATTTGTGCAGTTTGGCTGGTGGCTCTTTGTGGCGTCTGTGGTTGGTGTCAACGAAAACTGGTGAGTTTAACACACACATGGAGACCAAGGCTTTACATCTACACTGCATTAATTTGCAACTTTAAGTCTTACTATACTTAGATAAACAACAAAAACTTGCAAACAAATCATATAAATGCAGTTTCCATTAGATTTCTTTCACTAAGCAATTGGAAAAGTTTAATATCCCCACATTAAGTCAATCTTTTGAAGCTCTGGTTGGTTATTTAGGATCTCTGTGATGCGGAAATAAAACCAATCTTCATATTTTAACGAGAGAATTGAAGGTTTTTGTTCAAACCTGACAGGTATTTAGAACCTGTTGTTATTTCGTCCGCCTTAAAAAAACATAACCCCACATTATCTCACTACCACTACTATGTTATGTCTCCATCATGTGTGAAATATTGGACATTTTGGTCTCATTTAGAACAATAGAGTATGCAATCTAACTGTTACAATTTCCTTCAGCTCCTTCTTTGTTGCTGCTTTTTAACCAGTTTCTGCCACATATTTTCAATGATTTGAGTAATATCCTCTGATCATATTTTCCTTCAGAGGTTAAAAAAGACATAACATAAACCTTAGGGTTTTTTTCTGCCTTATAAGGTTTCCCATCAATAAAGTTACCAGCTCATGTACTTTCATAGACCTTCCTTCACAATCAAAACTGGTGAAATATAGAACGATAGGCCTAAAAAAAATATATAAATAAAAGCCATATCTTTTCTAACATATCTATTGGTAATTATTAAACCATTAAGCTGTCAGTATGCCTAAAAATATGATATTTTTCTATTTGTGCAGCTGTGGGAGCTTAATTTTATCAGCCCAATTCACATTTGCTTACACTTGAGCAGATTAATCCTGTGGCTGCAAACCTAAGCTTTCTTCTGCCTGGATTCATACCGTCTGTTTAAATGCCTTTGAAAGAGGGCTCAAATTTAACAAGCTTATTTCTAAAAGGCATCACAAAAAGGTTTGAACTGCCATTTGTGATTTCAAATGTGTTTATGGCTCATCAAATGTTTGCAGTGTTTAAGTGTAATATAGGTGTGGCATTCTAGTAACTGTCAGTTGAAACTTTACATCTGTGATATTTTTGATTGTACATCATTTATAGTGTAAAAAAAAAACTTTTAATGGGTAAAAATGCCTTTGTAAATGATAAACCAACAAATATAAATATAAATAAATATTTATTTATAAATAAAAACATAAATATGAATATAAAGGACAGTATTTTAGAGTTCAGATTACTTTGCAGTGTGAAAAACAAAGTGTTGGAAATGAATATCTATATATTGTATCGCTATATCTTCATATTATTGTAAAGGTAATTTAGGGTTTTAATGTTACTAACTAAAACTGTTTTTGCTAATAAAGATCTATTGACCATATAGCACTTATTTGCTGTTTTTCACCACACCAGATTTCTTCAGGTACATAAAGGAGCCGACTATCACTTGGAATTTTGTATCAGCATTTTGTCAAATATTTGGTAGGAGGTAGTTGCCTACATTCTATCAATTAACTCAAAGAAAATGATCTTACAGCATAATATGTAGTAGCAGGATATAACCTAAACATACTTTAGTTTAATCAGGGGCCTATTCAGAGGAAATTGAAAGAGCTATAACAATTTCTGCTTTTATTGCAGAGTTCAAATCTAAGTAAAATGTAAACATTTCATAATCATACCATTACATGTACTTTCATTCTTCACAGTTCAGGAAAACTTGGGGCCATGATTTGATGCATAAATAGGAATAAAAATATAATAAAATGATTTTCTACCCTGATGTTTTGCCAAAACTGTTTCACATCAGATTCCTGGCATAAACCAGGAAAAAAGCCTCTTTGGTGCAGGTCTGTAGTTCATAGTAGCTGAATAGTTTTAAACATCGTTCTTACTTACTTTGAGTAAACCGTGCGGCACAGTGTGTGTGCACAGTTGTCTCTCTGAAGACGAACACAGCACAGATGAAGCAGACTGGCCTCTGACAGAGGGCGTGTCATTGGAATTATGTGGTATGAAATGTAATTGATTAAACAGGGATCACCATTCATCACACGGACAGACCCATAAGCCAGAATGCCCATTCGTCTTTAAAAGATTCTTTTCACATTTCTATGCCTGTAAAGCTAATTTATTTCTTGTTCATCCTAGTATTACCAAAGAAAACCTGTTTAAAGTCTAATATCTCCTTAAATATCTTTTTTTTGTTGAATGTTGCTCTGCCAGGTCACTCAAGTAACTGAATTTGACATTACTGCATGTCCTACCCATCACCAGCAAGGTGGCTGCGCCTGAATCACCTGCTGGTGTCATTGCAACATATAGGGGTAAATGATCCTAGCTAAAATAGGGCAGAGGTTCAGGACAAGCTCTGTGTTGCTTCAACATCACATTATATTTTATATTTCACCTTAATATAAATGGAGCAGTGAATTTCTCCCGGCTTCCTGTGGTGAGTAGAGATATTTCTACCGCCAGCGTCCTGGGAAGTCTCTAAGGTCCTCCTCTGAGCAGTTCTGCAGATGAATTTTATTTTTATCCTCTGACAGTGCTGTGAAACAGTCCCGCCGCAGCCGCAGGTTGAGATTAAGTGGCATTTTTTTGTTTCTGACACGGCGATGGCTGTCGTTGACCACACAGAAAGATTTATTCTCTCTCTCCCACAGAGACAGGGATTTAAAGACGCGTTTTTGTTGTAGTATCAGTAAATCTGCTTACCTTCCGGGTTTGTTTTTGTGTGCGTGGCAGAGTAGGTGGGAGGGATTAAGACGTCAATTAAAGCTCTTTGTAGTCTTCAGAGCACTTACTTTGGGGGGAAAATGTCAGCGGCCCACTGGTGTGAAACCACATTAAACGCAGCTGTTTAATGTACAAAATAATTAAGTGTGACCGAGATTAATCAAGCTAATTTCTCTGATGGGAACTTCTTATTGATGAGATGCTTCAGTTTGAGGAGGCACAAACAACAATAATCTAGTTAAAAATAGTTATTTTATCGTCATCGCAATCGTCTTCGTTTTCTAAACTGGGACTTGCAAAAGTGTTCAAACCTCCATAACCTTTTCAAATTTCGTTGAGCTACAACCTAAAACGTCAATACATTTTTACGTAGATTTAATAGAATACAACTCTCTCTCTCTTTGAAGAGGAAATACTCACACTTCTTGAAGGTGTTTTTATTCAACAGTAGATTTACCTGAAGAAGGCCAGAGAATGGGATGATACTTTGTAACATTGTCTTAAACTACAATTTGTATAGTAATCATTGACATGTAAATATTATAATTAGCTCAACAAGAAAATATTAGATGAGGTACTAACCTTTTTCTTGTAGAACTAATTAATAAAACATTCATTAATGAAATTAAACGTGTTTAGTTGGGTTAATGTTCAAAAGTTCACTAAGTCAATATAAAATCCTTCATTATGATTATCATTATCATTATGATATGCATTAAATGTATGTAGTCGGTAAGCGAACGAGGGACAACTTGGAGGACTGTAACCTCTGTATATGTTGTGCCTGCTCTACCACTGAGTCATGTGGCTTTTCTAACGTGGAGTGTGTTTGTTTGTACTTTTTTATTTTTTTAATAAGCCAAAAGGCCCCTTATTATCACATCTAGTCAGAGCAACTTCCTCCACATATTTGATCTTGAAGCTGTATGTGTTTTTGTTCTTCCTAGGTTTATGTTCCCTACGTTCATAACAGAGGATGTAGCCTACTTTACATAAAGATGCTTCCTTAAAGATGAAATCCTTATTAAAAAAAGGCGGCTCGAGCACCCTGAATGTTTCTTAGCTCTTGTCCAAGGCATTCGTTTTGGATATTTCCGAGTGTACTCTTAGACGGCGTCGTCCTTGATAAGAACAAGCGGCTTGCCTGAAGCCTCACGTGTCATTTGGGAGTGGGCCCATGCCAGTTTCTGCTATGATTCATAGGTTAATAGACAAGATGTTTTTGGGCAAGTGTTGCTTTTGGTATTTTAGCTTTGGCAAAGTGACATAGTTAGTTTTGTTTCAACGGTCCCCACATGAAGTCATCTTTAAGCGTCATCCGCTTAAAAAAACTCTCCGGTAAAGAACAACACAAAGGACACTATTCACTATATCCATGAGTGGATGGATGCTATACTAAAGATAGGTACGATACATTTTGAAAAGGTACAGTTTTAGTGTTCTGTCTGATTCAATCACAGTGGAGACAACAGCAAGAAAACAATGAATACTAATATAATAATCTCTTATAATGTGATTATCGGGCTCTTATGTGGTGCGGCTGATAGGTGTCAGCGGGGGCCTGTGATGTCGGTAGTGGGAGAGATTTTCGGATGTCAGAAGCGGTGCAGCTCTAATATCTGTTGGATGTTAGAGCTGCTACTGTGTACCTTGTTGAATCGGACCACATTTACAGCGCTCACTCAGGGCTTCCCTTTAATATCCTGCCTGCTGCAATTTTATGTTTGAGAGGGAAATATTCTAATTATTTATCTAATATGATTAATGACTAAAGGTCTTTAAAGGGATATTGTCATAGATTTGAAAGGTTTCTTAGAATATTTCCTGCAAAATCAGGTGTAAAAAATTAACAGCAGAATGCAGGTATATGAAAAATGCTGAATACCAAACATCTCTTGATTTAACAGCAGACAATCATTTCAATGGTTAGCTCCTGTTTAATTGTGATGGGATGCTGGTAATATCGAGTAAGCGTGTCGACTCTTGCTGCCAGTTAATTCGTGGCAAACAAACACAGCTGGGTGTTGGAAGGCGAGTGCGCTGCCAGGCGAGACAGATAGAGAGCCACGCTTTTAACTCTGCTTCCTCTCATGTTGGGACTCTTTCAGAAAACTCTTAGCATCTCTGCAGGCAGTCCAAGACCAAATCTTCTCTTACTCATCTGCAGCTCTGCAGCAGAAACTACACTTCTTGCTTCCCCCAAACAAAACCTTTACTGGCTCTCTGTCTCTCTTATTTCATATAAACAGCCTTTTTAGTGCCTAAAATATGAAACATTTATAGTAGATTCATCATCCGGTTGCCTTGATTTCATTTTGAGAGCCAACAGAGGTGCGTGCAATATGGAAAAATGGAAAAAGTTTTGCATGCTCACCAAAACAAAGCTGTTATAAAACTGTAATATATCGATGTTATGTCGCTTATTGAAGCGCAGACAGAAAAAACAGTGCATGTACCAAATTGTTGTAATTGCCAGCACTGAAAAAGCAACACCAGGGCTGCAAAGCCCTATGTGGACAGAACAACAGCGCTCCCAAAATGTGAGTGCTGATTGGACCTGTGCAAATTGATCCAGGATGACACTCCATCATCTCTTCCGTTAAGTCATTATCAAATTGATTCTCTTTGAAAAAGAAAAAAACATCTCTCAGAGATTATGTAATTTAAGGCAATTGCTGCAAATTTGCCACATCTTTCTACACATCTTGATGCAAAACTGCTGGATTGAGATCTGGTGACTGTGAAGATCAACGGAGTTTAGTGAACTTTCAAAAACAAGTTTGAGATTGTTAGAGGTTTGTGAGGGGGTGCATCTCATCTCGCATGTAATCAGACGATGATTATACTTTCATTTTATGTGGTTATTAACAGATCGACATCAGGCAATAATCTGGTAGGCTATGATGTTAAAACTGTCCTAAGTTTGTACTTGGGAGCCTAAAGTGTGGCAAGAACACATCCATCACAGCTTCCCATCACCATGATCAGTTTAGTAGCATTCAAGATGGATTCATGCTTTCCCCTTGTTTACAACCAAAGTCTAACCCCAACACCTAAATGTTGTAAAAAAAGGTTTCTTCAGCAAATCACGTCTCTTCCTCATTCAGATGTTTTATTAGAACCTTAGGAAGCCGTTTTCTATGGAGTAAGATCGCTGTCAAAAAGTTGAGGGCACAACTCTAACATTCATTCAGAAGCGTGGGCCCCCCTGTGTTAAGGCATCATATTGCTGCCACTTTTTTTTTTGATATCCTGTAGGCCAACAAGTTTATAAAATGGAGAAACGTCACTAGAAGAACAAATATTCTTTCCAAAGTAAGACATACTACAAGCTTGATGGTTGCATTCAATCCCATTAATAGAGGAGTCTTAACCACTAATGCATTTTGTATATGAAACCAGCACAGAACTTGGTCATATCTATCTTTAGCAAGTATTAGGCCTGTCGCAATAAACGATAAATCAATTAATTGTACGATAATTAAAATGAGTTTGATCATTTTCACTTATCGTCTTTATCGTTTTTACCAGCCTTTTCCTATTTCGACACTGGATGACAAAAAGACTTAACTCCAGTGCTCTCCACTCGCCCCTCCCTTTCTCATTTTCTCAGCGTGAGAGAGGAGTTAACTAATAAATCAGGGCGGTGCGCTATTTTGTACATCTCCAGCGTTTTGGTTCAATTAGCATGCTTAAGAAACACTAGCTGATATCAGGACAAACCTGAAAATAGAACTGGTTACAAAGTTGGACGTAACTACACCAGTGTAGGAGCATTTTGGAGCACTTTCAAGGCGAACCACTGGACCTTGTACATGCTCCTAAAGAGCAACCATCCAATTCAGTTTTCTCAGATGGGCAAAAAATGTAGGCCGTCTCCATCTTCAGGTTCCCGACAGTCCACTATCAGTGAAGCAATTAATCTACAGGAAACCTACAAAAAGGACGGCGCAAAGTGGTGCGCGCTCACAGACAGTGTAGTGCGCATATTTGCTGCAGAAATGCTGCCCTTTAATATTATTGAAAAGCCGTCATACATATTTCAAACGGCAATTGGCATACATAACGTTTTTGGTGTACTGTAGTTTTTATTTCCATTTTGTTTTAATGTTTAGTTTTCATTCAAGTGCATTTTTTGTTAACAGACACTGAGAGTCCATTTATGTTTTTGTTGTTTTGTTTATTTTGTTTACCAGTTTCAGATTTAAGTGTTCATTCAAACAATAAAGTTTATTGATCAATGGACATAGTTGCAATATTATGTCATTATCATTATATCAATTTAAAATGTCTCCAACAATATCATCGTTCATCGCAATAATTTCTGAGACAATTAATCGCTCAGCAAAATTTGTTATCGTGACAGGCCTAGCAAGAATGTATAAAAGGGACTTTTATATACGGTTTCTAAAGACTCCTACATTAAATCTTTCCCTGTTTAACAGGAGGCTAATGCATATTTTATATACATCAAGCAGGAACTTTTTACATTAACGGATGCAATAAGTAAAAGTTTTCATATTTAAAGTGAAACAAATGTTTTTGTACTTTAAAGTTTGACACATGCTGACTTTCTGCACTGTTCCTGTCATGATAAATACTGCAGGTAGAAGGTTTTGTCATTTGCATTTAAGTAATTTGAATAAGTTTTAGTATATGAATGTTTTAATTGTTTGAAATGCTTTATTATGGAACTCTGGTGTTGGGTTCAACGTCACCAATTCATCCAAGTCTTTCTAATTAGGTGCAATACGCCTATTAACATTAAGTCATGATATGTTTGTTTGTTTGAACATATTATGTGGACTTGATGCAGTTTGGATTTTCTTTCATTTTAACTTGATTTGCTCCTTTGTTTTCCATCTTATTTTGTGATAACTGCTAAGCTTTATTACGTTGCCTGAATGGATTTCTCTCGCCTTTCATCCCACCTTTAAGGTAAAGAAGGCGAATTGTAGTTATTTAACCTTGAAGCTTGAAGAATGCTACACAGGAATATTTATTCATTTTTCTGAAGCTCTGTGTCCTCTAAAAGACAAACGTGTTTCTCGAGATGGATGACCTCTTACTGGTTTTAAGCCCAATCAACTTGGGACTATCTGTCACTCACTTTTTCACTCAGTTCTCATTTGCACCTGTCTCAGTTCTTACTACCATCCATCCCATTGTTTCACAAGCTAATCTCTACTGACATTGTCTTTCACTCCTTGTTGTTTTTCAATTTGATTTCCATTTTCAGCTTTCGCTCCTCTTGTTTTGTAATAGACCTGTGCTCATCTCCTGGGTCCTCTCACCTTTTTGAATTTTTACCATTGTAATAAATGAAACATGAGCTTTCCTTCCACGGATTATGTCCTCGGCAGATTTTCTTTGAATTAATTGCAATGCATAAAAAATTGTTTACATGTTGCCTTTGCAACTTCTATGTGGTATGATACCTTTTGGTCATATTTTTGTCTTTTATAAGCTGTTCATTTAAAATTCAATGTGTTATTCCCTGGTCCCTTCTGTTATGAAGCTGTTTAACTGGTTACTCCATCATTGTTTATTCATTTGTTGACCTTTCCAGTTTAGATTAGAACTGAATACACAAAACACGAGCAGCTTAGTGTCCCTGTATGTTTTAGATATTATCCTTTTTGCAACTGAGGCCTTTATCAGTTTTTCTCAGCAGAGCTTTTGTAAACTCCGCCTTTGTAACAAGACCAAAGGCAACATAATTCCAGGTTTTGGCCGCAGGTTTTCGGAAAAGTTTGACTCCAGGGGAAAAAAACAAGATACTCAAATGTAAACAGAATACCAAATAAATCTCTAATCTATTGCTTTGTTACTCACCATCTGACATTATGCGCATTTGGAGCGTCATTATTTATTTTTTTAGAAAACTTATTGCTTATCTATTAGGTCAATGGGCTTCTTAGTTTATGACAGATGTCCAAACCTTGAGATGTTTTTTTAACCTCAATGTCCTTTAGAGTAGGCTACTCCACAGCTTTATCTTAGACCTTTTGCACTCCTTAAGGCATTTGGCAATTTTATAGTATCTATAGTTACATGACCTTGGGAACATGTACAGTATATCCTGCTTTATGATACAACAGAATGCGTCTGGCCTTACGTTCGCTGTAGAAGATGAGCTTACCTCTGAGATCATACGTTGAACTTAACCAAGCTGGCAAATAAGGTTTTCAGAGATGGAGGAATGCCTGCTCCTCTTTGTGTGTATCAGAGCATC
>JAVLVB010001067.1:2328610-2392415 GCA_032876305.1 Orestias chungarensis | reverse complement strand
TGCAGGTCATGCTGCCGAGGTTTAAATCAGGTTTGTGTGGGACTTTCAGGAATGCCACTCACCAGAACACTGAGAATTACCTAAAAGAGGCAATTGCCATGTAAATTTGAGGGTGGTGTGAATGATAATCATAGTCAGAAATGACTCTTCACAGCAGATTTGATTTGACTTTGATTAGTGTAATCAGAGTATCATAAGCAGTGATGGCACAGTGTTTCTGAGATAATGGGAGAGGCATTTTCACTCGAAATTAGCACAGCAAAAAAGCTTAAAAGGAAAACTTCAGGCTAACCTTTTTATGTTTCTTTATTTTCCTCGTCATCCCTTCCCATCGCCATTTGGCTTCAGGGAAAGAGGAACAAGCCAGGAGTGGAAACAGCCGACACTCCAGACTCTGCACGTGGGCGAGGGGAGAAGAAAGCCATCAAGTAAGTGGTAACTGGTTGGGGTGGAATAGTTTGGTAATAATGAGGTTTGGTTCAGCTTAGAGTCGTCGTCCCCCCAATAAAAACCCACAAAATTTAGCCTTTTGTTTTGCAAAAGTTTCAACAAGCATCATGTTTTTGAATTGATGTATTCAGTGTAGCTTCGATCCTCAATATTTCACATTTAAATATCTTTGTTGTTCCCGAAATCCCTTGATGGCTCAAGATGCAGGTTCAAGGCCGAATGACTCCAACCTTTCTTGTGAAATGCTTAGAATCTGATCTCTTTCGGATGATATTAATCTTACATTTCTTACAGAAATCAAAGTAAGATAAATTGAGCTGATTTGGTTTCTGCATCTGTTTTTGTATTCCATTTAATAACCAGCTCATTCTTCTCTATAGTCTGGTTTTGCCTCAGCTACTTTCAGTGTTGTTGTTTTTTATTTCTTTTTGATTGGATGGGTTATAAGCTTCAGCTTGTAAATGCATTCTGACTTGGTTTGTTGAATCTTTCTAAGTTTTGTGCTGTTGTTTTTTTCTGATGGCACCAGCAGCGTTGGTGTGCTCTGTTGGTTATTTCAGCTTCTAACTCCTTTCTGCTGTGTCTCTGTGCTACGGCTCTGACCGCTGCTGTGTGACTTGTATATTAGTGATTCTGTTCGGTGCATTCTCTGACTGTGTATGTGTAATTTTCTGCCTTGAGTTCCTTGTGCTCATGCTTTCTTTCCCACTTCTCTTAACACCAAGGTTGGAGTTCAGACTTCACTTCTGCTTCAATATTTTTCTATTATTGTGATGTGTGTTTTATTAGCATGAGTCTTTACTTACAATTTTGTCTGTGCAGCCAACTACTATGAATAACCCCCTCATGTATTTTACGAAGGCAACTTCTATGAGGACTTTTGTGCTTCAGGTGTAGAAACAGACTTTAAATATAGGCCTGATGTGTTTCTATCGATGCAAGAACAACCTTCGTTTCCCAGCCAAGCCCAAGGATGGCCTGTGATGTGAAAGCTCGGTTGGTGCCAGGTCTGTCCGTAGTTGTGTTGCTCTGACCTGTCTCTCTCTTTGGCCGCAGTGATCTAGACAGAGACTTTTGGAATAACAATGACAGCAGCACAGTGCAGCAGAGGTGGAGCTCCTATCCGCCCAAGGAGTTTGTACTAAACATTTCTCCCTATGCCCCATATGGAGATCCTCGCCTCACGCTCAAGTGAGTCTTGGTCCAAGTCTGGTAAGAGACTTCCCTCTGAGCAGGGCTGTAATGAGGCAGGGGCAGTGCTACTCTCTTTCCTTCTCTCTTTCCCTTTGTTTCCCTTTTTTCCCTTCCTAGCCTTTTCACATATTACCTTCACCTGCTTTGCTGTCACCACCATTAGCAAACCCATTCCAAATTATGATTGGTATGGATAATTTCCATATGTAAAGGACCAACCCTCTCCAAGGTAACAGGGATATATACAAAAAAAAAAACACATTTAGCTAATGCAATCGAAATATGCATATTATTTTACCTGTTTTTGTTACATAATGTCATTTTCATCACTTGTAGTAACAACAACATTGATGATGATAATTAGCCGACCACTGTTGGCACAATTGAGGGCACAAATGATTGCTAATGATGGCTCTGTTTGGGAAATCTGAGCACAGCAAATGCCAGTTACGCACATTACAGCATCCTGTTGGAGGCATTTGACTATTAGTGAATCAACTAACTAGGACAGTCGTATCCCCAGCCTAGCATGTTTCTGCTGCTTCTTGTTGTGCAATGCCTTACAAAAGGATTTGTACCCCTTCGTCTTTTCCTCATCTATCAAAATCTGTAAAAATCAACTAGAGTAGAGCTTAATAATGAAGTGGAAAGAAAATAGTTTGTTGTTTTCAAAATTTTGCCACAAATAACAACTCTAGAAAAGAGGCTGACTGTTCGTAGCCACCTCCTTTTACTAATATAGAAAATACTGGAACATTTTCTTCATTTGTCAATTCATCTGCATCATAATTTGCACCTGATCTCACACAAGGCATCCCTCAGGGTTCTTGGCTTGTTCCTCCACTTTTCATCCTCTACATGCTCCCCCTCAGGTACATCTTCTGCAGCCATGGCGCCCACTTCCACTGTCAAAGGTTTCCATCTCCACCAAACCCAACTCCCGCCATCAGCTGTGTTACTGAGATAAAAGTGTGGATCCTCTCAAACTTCCTCAACTCAGTGAAATCCAGCTATCATAATCACTGGACCCGAACCACTTACAACTTCAGCCCTCATTGAAAAAATTTAACATTTTTGAAACGCTGGAGGGGTTTGAATACTTTTGTAAGGGGATGTATAATGTCATCGTTAAGCGATGCAGACTTTCAGACGCCCCCTCACTCCCTACAGCCCTGCCGCTCAACATTGACTCCTGACCTCTAACCTCGCACCTCTCTACCCATGGTGTGACCATGGAGACGGACAACCCTCATTTTCCTCCTCAAACCCCCCCCAAAAAAAACTCTTTTAACCAACCTTTTTCTATTATGTGTAAAATCTGCCTGTCCTTTGTCTGTTTCTTATATCTTTGTGGCTCTCTTGTGTTTGCTTTCGCTGTGGAGGGTTGACCGTTGCTGTAATGCAGGGTTGCAGTGTGGTGACAGTTCTCGCCTGTACTTAACATTCATCTGTGGCTTACTCTTGAATTCTCCCCCATCAATGTAATATCAACAGTGTGTGCTGCACTAACATTTTATCACCTGAACTGCATCTACTCTCTTATCATTTTTTGGTAGAAAATATACCTGTTGTTTTTTCCTTACTGCTATGAAAGTTCACCTAATTCCAATGAAACTTCGACAAGGTCCCCTCTTTGCCCTAAGAGGACGTTTATATTCTTTTGTTAACTGGTCATCTTAACAAGACCTGGTTGATGAAAACAATCTGTTAGATAACCGCACTTTCAAGAAGAAGACTACTAATTTTAATAATCCTTTTTATTTTACTCTTTAAGCACTCACTATGACATTTGTTTTTAATGAAGATGAAAAGTGATGCGTATTAGCAAATATAATCTGCTAAATGTTGGCCTAAAAAAATACTGACATTCGATCCAAGTGAGACTGTGTAATGACAAGTTCCTCACAAGCAGAGATGAGGAAGACCTCTTGACTCTCAACAATAATATGTCGCCAAAGCCAACAGACAGCTGGAAGAACATTTCCTTTCTAAGATTCTTTTGAGAGGAGCAGCTCTCCGGCGTTGTAATGACACCAAGCCTCATTTCTTCAGTCTCCCAGTAAAAGGGATTTAGTGGATTTAATGTTAATTTTTACATTTTGTCATAACAGGTTTAAAAAGGGTTACAGCTGTTAAAATATTAAATTCACATTTATTGAAGAAGTGTAAAAAAAACAACATTATTACATAGCATAGACTAACAAAAATGTGTTAAAATTAAAACTGTCTAAAATTTGCTCAATTTAAGAAAACCCTGGTATGGTGTTTTATCCATATTTCTTGGCTCCACTGTCAGTCAGTTCTGCAAATTTGTACCCTTAAATTTGAATGTTATTCCATACCTGGGTAAGATACCTGAAAGTAAGAAGTATAATGAATAATGGACAATGGAATACATATTAAACATCACTTATAATTGCATTCAGTTGTATTATAAGATTGGGGTGAAAGCTTATATTACACTCTATTCTAATTCCCTTAAGTTCTGATCCCAGTTTGGGCCGCTTGACTGTCATAAGATCAATGATCAAACCAAAAGAACTCAGGCTGGTATCTATTATTTATCAGAGTCGTATTAGAGACTATGAGAAGGAAGTTACTTCAAATCGAGTACAAATAGAAAAGCCTCTTTCCCATCACCCTAACCAGTAGCTACCTTTAGATTCTCTGTTCAGTTCAACAGGCTTACTTTCAGTAAAAACTAATTTATAAACAAAATTAAACACAGACTTTAAACCTAAATCTGCCACAAGTATGAATAATCTTAAACTTAAATTGTAACAGAAATCACAAAATGCCGAAAACATTCAATCTTACTTATATTTTTTAACAATACAGAACAAAACTTGAATAGACTCTATATGCAGATTTCCCCAAAATATTTGAAGCAAAACCTTAAATAAATTACACAATTCTGCTCTTGATGAAGAGTAAATATACATTCACCTCATACTCAGCTCAGATCAGGCTTATATCCCACTTGACCATTGCTTTGCTAGCCATGCTAAATTTGTGATCGATTATGCAAAAACACGGAGTGTTATGTCAGATGGTGAAAGTTAAATGTAAAGGTGACCCTGGTGGAAGTTTATTGCATTCAGCTCATAAACATACACACTGCAATGCAAAGTCTTAGGAGCCTTGTGTTTTGTGCCTCCTGTAGAAGGGGAGCCGTGCATATTAATGAAGTGTAGTCATGTCACCAGAGGGCACTGATGTTCTTTTAATTTTGATCACCACTGCACCAGTTTTGAGATTAAATTTGAGTTGACAACTGCCTTTAATGGGGACACTGATTAATTCCGGTACCTTTTGCCTGTTCTGAAGGCCGGTGTGATTAGCATAGTATGTTTTGCTTTGCAGTGTGTTACATTTACCTTCCTTAATATTGTTGCTTACTGTTTGAGTGCTTAAATGAGGATGAGGAGATATTTCAAAATCTTTTACACATCAAGGTGCATAAACAAATTGTTACATTCATGAGCCCCAACTACTTCTACTACTGAAATGAAATAAAAGGTAATAACTACATGGTCAGTGTGCACACTTTTTTTTGCTAAAGTTCATGTCCTCTAAGCCCAAAGGAGGAACTTGTTACTGGTTTTTCATCCTTCACAGGCTACCTCTAAAACCCTCTCCTCCTCCTCTTACTTCACCTAGCCGTCCTCTCCCCATCCCTGTCCTTTTCCGCGGTGGACTCCAGACCACTTTCATCCACCTGCTTTCTATTTGACCTCGAAACCTGGGCCTGCCCCTTCACACAGTCCACTAATCGGCCTCACCTCCTTACCCATGTGGTTTCTCACTCTGCTTTTTTGTGTGTGTCTGTTTGTATTCTTCTCACACACTTTGGTGTTTTTTTTCCTCTGCCTGTCATTATTCCCCTTTTCTGAACCCTTTGTCTACTTTGGGATCTCTACATCATCTCTTTTCCCTCAGTGGGGCTGTGTCAGGGGGGCAGAAGGGGGCTGCCGCAGCTGGGCATGGGGATGCTGGGGGGGGTCCATATCGCAGTGACAGCGTGAAGAGCATGGTGACAGAAGGAGTCAAGGCTGGGAAGTGGCAGACAGTCCAAAGCCACATGCAGTCCGGAGGATTAAGACCTACCAAGTGAGTTCGGAACCAGAGATTTAAAAAGTGCAATGTTTCAATTATGTTTTCACCTGACTCTCATGCAGATGCATTTTTGGCTGCATTAATACTTACATCAACGACTTTAATTTGGGTGGAAACAAAATACATTTAACCATACACTCAAAATCACTCCACAGTCCGTAGTGGATTTCCTTTCATGCATGCCTTGCGCCAAAGATAAAAGTTTCTTTTCAGTGCACGACTGTATTTTAAAAAAAAATTAATATTAATAATATCAAATGTAATATATTTTAGATATAATACACAGGAAAATACAATAATATTTATCAACTCATGTACAGTCTAAATACATCAGTTTTTTAATTCTAATGTATTATAATACACTTTTTTCAATTAAACTTTAAATTAACCCTATTAATTGCATAGAGAAGTTATTTATATTCAATGAGATTACAGATGAGATGCAGATTTTAAGCACATTTATGCTTGTTTTTAATTCCTTTCACAGAAGGCTTTCTTATTTACTTAATAATCTAATTGCTAGCAAATCTAAACCTTGTCAGTGCAAATTGATCTATACTGGGGGGGGGGCTAGTTTATTGGTTATTATATATATCTATATATATATATATATATATATATATATATATATATATATATATATATATATATATATTTTTTTTTTATTTTTTAAGGTTGCGGTCTGAGCACAATGTTTGGCTCTGTGCCAAAGAAATCCCAGACACCTTTATTGACTGTTAATTAAGAAGAAAAGAAGGATAAAGAAAAATCTGTGATACTGCGAATAACGCAGGCTGGCAGCTCAAAAATAAACTATATTGGAATCTTAAGATTTCAGAGTGCAGTGATTCATTTAAAAATACATGAATACGTGATTAGAGGGGCGCAGATGCACTCAAGTTAACATATTTTTAACTTTGGTACAGCACTGACCGTACTCTCCAGGGGATTGGAGACACCAGAATCACAGACGGCTGGTAATCTAAAACCAAACATTTTACGACCCTGAAACAATGTGTGACTTGTGATCAGGATGTACAAGATTACAAGAGCAGTATCATGTAGATTTGGAGACCTCTTGGATCTCTGTGAAACCTTCAGAGATTTACAGTCTGCTTGCAAGGTTAAAGTAAAAACCAGAAATACAGAAATCCTCTTTCTTTCAACCAGTCGTCACATTCTGTTACTTCAAATTTTAATTAAGACTTACAATGTAAACTGGTCATTGACTGTACGAAATACCTCATCTGTGACGTCTGACATGATGTCGGGTCTATATTCAGTCTTCTGTAAATGAGGCAGTTAAACGAGAGTGCTGTGATTTTCCTCACATTTCTCTGACACTTCATGCCTGCGACTTCTTCCTCCACAACACATTTGCGCTCATCGCTACCTCGCTCCCTCCTTTTCTCCTCCTCTCATCTTTCTTTTTGCCCCTGTCTGTAATTGGATTCTATTTTCAGTACACCATGAGTGTCTGTGTGTCTCCTGTGTTTATATTTCGCACCCTGTTTTTTTCCCTGTCTCTCCCATCGTTCTACATCACTCTGTTACCCTGTGCTGTGCCCTGCCTGTTCTCCATTGTTTCTCCTCTTTCCCACTGGATGGTTTACTTTGGCAAAGCTTCCATTCAACCTTTTTCATCCGTTTTCATGTGACTGTTAGGTACAGCAAACATAAGAAGAAAAGCGGATATGTAAATTGTGTTGGATGAGGTAATGCAAACTGCACCAAACTGATGGGAATAGCTCCCATGACCCAGTTCTTCTAGTCTGAGTTACACAGTGATCCAAGAGAGGAAGTTATATTTAGTCATAAGAACAAACTAGAAAAACACCGGATGTACTTTAGAGTCTACAAAACACAAGAGTAATGTATGTGTAGGCAGACAAAGAGATATTAATTGCATTGTTGGATAGCTGTTTCAGTCATTTTGGGAAAGGCAATTAATTAGTTAAACAGCATTTATGAAGGGGAGGAGTAAAAATTTGAAGGCTGACAGAGGGAGGGAGTCCTGCTGTAGAAGTTGGTTGGCTGTCAGGATCTCTCTAGAGGTCCTGCATGTGTTTAAAAGACCAAAAATACTTAGAGTGAAATGAGGAGAAGCTATCAGAGATGGAAATGTTGACAGGCGGGCAGAAGAAATGGGGATTTCTCGTCAGACCACAAAACCTTCTTCGGCGAAGTCTGAAAGCAGTAAAACTGCGCTCATACCTCGATATGGCCGTGCCACCCAGAGTCGCTACGTCCCTATACGGACAGTAAACATTCGACCACTGCCGCTGCGAAACACACCTGCACACAAACGGCATGCTCAATCTGCACAGCCACGCAAGGCGCACTCGCGTCCGACGCAGACTCACTGCTCGACTCAGCCTCACGAGCAGCACATGTCGCATGCCGATCATCACTCAGGCTGCACCTTCTACTGCTATTTTTGCTACTGCTGTTACAGCTGCTGCCTCATGTTGCTCTCTTTTTCTCTCCTCCTCCTCCTCTCACCACCTCCCAATGCTCCTTTCTCTGATCCCCCCTCTACTTTGACCTCAAACACCACCGCATCTTCTCCCTCCTCTCCTGTCACACATTCTTCAACTTCCTGTTTGGATGAACTTTCGTGCTTCTGTCCTGATGCCAACCTGACTTCGTCTCGGACATCACCTCAATGCTCTCGACCTCTTTGTCAAATCTCGGATGATTCCTCACCTATCCTCATCACCTCCTGCCCTGACCTAACCACCTCCACCTGTCATGGTTCCTCTTGCACCTCTACAACATCGGACTCCCTCACACCTCGTAAACCAATTCTCTGCCGGCCCTGGCCCTCAACCCGTTCTCTTTCCTCGCTACTCCTCTGTCCTCCTAGCTTTGGCGATCCAGTCTTATCCTATGCGTCCACCCTGGAGCACATCCCCTCCCGGCCACGGACCCTGCTGCGGCAGCAGAGTCTGCAGCAGCCCCTCATCCACTCATCAGGCCCGGCTCTCAGCCACCCGCCTACCACATCTCAAAGCTTGGGGCAGTTACATACTGGACAGCCTGGGGCAGGTGGGGGGGTGGGAAGAGGAGATGGAGGTGGCAAAAGTGGTGAGGGTGGGGGTGCAGGTACGCGAGGGAGTGCCCGGGGTGCACGGGGTGGCTCAGCGGCAGCAGCCGCCGCGCGCTACAGGGGAGGTGGAGCAGGAGGGTGTTCTCGGGACAATCCTGGCAGCTTGAATTACATGATGGACCAGATGAAGAACCGGGGCCTAGATGTCAAGTCCTTCCTGTAAGTCTCAATACACCTTCTTTTATTTTTAATTAATCATTGATAACCCTTCTCTGTAAGCTTGTATATTCTGTGCTAGTTATTATTAGGAAAAACATTTGTATAAGGTATATCTCTAAGGTGTAACACTAATGTTATTTGCTTAAATACTATCAAGTGCATGTAAGTGTAATATCATTAGGCTACAAAAATGTATTTGTCCTTAAGATTCTATGTGTGTGTTTGCATATAATATCCAGGGAAGGATATGTATTTCTTTTGCTAAAATATAATTAGCATTACATTTGTATATGCAAGTGTGCTGATGTGTGAATGAGCACATGAGAGTGGAGCTGAGTTCAGTAATCGCTCTGAAGAAACATTTAGTAAATCTCACTAAGAAAAATGGTTCATATGTAGTCTTTAAAATCTAGAATTTAATTTAGCTCGTTTTTTGTTTTTTTCCCAAATTTAACATGGAATTGTAAAATGTGCCAACTTTGTGGTGCAAAGTTGCAAATGACCTATTTTAATCAAAATTACCAAAATTAACAGGGGACCATGTGATTTTAAATAGATTATAGACAAATACCATCCATTCTCAGTTATTGTTTGTATGAATATCTGCCAGGTGAAGTGCGTTTTTATACAACCAACACATGAAGGCTTAACCTTGCACACTGACTTTCTCAAATAAGCCTTGATGGGACAAACAGAATAAACATTGCTTCATTCCAAAACACAAAAATCTATTTACAAAATACCTCAGTCTTCAGTTAAGATACTTTAATCTGCAAACTCTAACAAGACAGTAAAAATCTTCTTAATTTAGTTCCTATTTTCTAAATGTTACCCATTCCATCATCTAAATTATAAAAAGTCCAAAACGGAACAAACTGCTTGAACATATATATTTTGTTTAAATACTATATTTAAAGTGTCAGTCCAGCGCATTCTGCATACTGATTACATTTTTGATCTGTTGGAGTGCCTCAAACTGCCTTTAATGCTCTAATAACTATGGTGGCTAAATTTCTAAAACTGAGGGAAAGTCATGTTTTTAACCCCCTTAAATCAGCATCTTCAACCAAATACCGATTTTTAAAGCCAGCCTTTGATTTTTAGATTTGTTTATGCTTCCTACGCATATCTGCTCATGATAAAAAGCTTTATTTAAAATAAAATAAAAAATGTAACTTAAAAAACATATTTTGAAAAAAAACATCTGAACCAACATGACATTAAATCTCTATAATTTAGCTGTTAACATGTCATTTGACCACGAAAAGTGGTTACAGGCTAATGTTACTGATGGATCAAAGGAACATTAAAATGCTGATAAACGATCAGATTGTAGCAGTATTCAAGTGCTTTGTCCTTCATTTGGCTCAGGCTCTGATAAAAATGTATGCAAATTTTAGTATGGGGTTGTTTTGACAAATCATTGAGTTTTTTTAATAGTGTTAGTAATGGTGCATCCACTTCCTGCTTGTAACCAAGCAGCCAATACAAATAGTTATTTATTACTAGACAGTGCTTTAAAAATGATTTGTCTGCTTAAAAAATCAAACGAAAGCATTTACAGTCCTAATTACAAACAAACAGTGTATTACAGGATTGTATTAGTATTTTGAAGATTTTTGAAATAAAGCTGATTGCAGTTTGCAAAATAGCCCTAAATCACATTGCCAAAATAGAAAACTGCGAAAGCCTTGTGTTGTTTCAAAAATGTCCCTAAAGTAAATACAACAATAGGTCTAGAAAAAGTGAAATGCATAGAATAAAGTAGGATAGCAGAGTCTTCATTGCAGAAGCTGTTCATGCTACAGTGAGACATTGAAGCCTAAAACAAATAAGAAGTAAAAAAATGAACCTATATGAAAGTCCAATTAGAAAATGTTAATGAACAAAGACAAACAAATGTCAATAACATCAGATCAGATCAGACATTGAAATAAACAACTATATTGTTTATATTTATTTACCTAGACGTCCAAGGAAAAGCATTTATATCTCATCAGCGATATTAGTTTTCAGCAAAACATACGACGATGTGAGCTGATGAGCTGTGATAAAACAAAAAAGCTGTTTATTGAAAACATAAAAAGGGTATTATTTTCTTTAGAAAGTAATGTTTAAATCAATGACAGCAAAGTGCCGCATTCTGTGGGTTCTCGTTCTGTTGGAGAATTGTTAAATGGTTCCACTGCATAATCTGCTAAACAGTAACATCTGTTTTTTATGGCATTTGGCCTGTCGGCTTCCAAGCACCATAACAGAACGGTGCTTATTTAATAATATTCCTGAGACGGTGGTAGGAAGAGTTAGACATTTTCATATACATGTCTCATCCAGTTATCTTATTTTTTTAACCACATTTCATACAAAACAGAAGTTGTATTACCTTTTATAAATCCTGTTTTGCATCTTGGGTCCAGTCTGTTCAGATAATGGATGCTTTGTAAAAGCACTTATACCTCTTGCAAGGTTCAGATTGTGTCTCATCACAACAGCAAACATCTGTGTTTTTATGGGAATTTTATGTGCCAGGCGATGCCCAAGTTAAGGCCTCAACTTTTAGATGCACGAACTAAATGTAATGTGTGTAATTTTATAACAGTACCTAACTCCAATGAGATTTTGTCCTAACCCTTAAGGTATTTTTACAGTTTTCAAACAGTCATTTTAGTTTTTATACTATATATAAAGTTGGTACCCAAAAGACTGACCTCTTTACTGTAACTGCAATTTAGGAGGGTTCAACAAAGTATTGGCCCAGCCTAAAAATATGTTTGAACATGAATTGTCAAACAAAAACCAAATAAAACGGCATTGTAAACTGGGAGTAAAAGGACATAGTGTGAAAATGTTTGAGGGGTATCTATGGTTTTGGAAGGCAGTATATTAACTGGGTGAGGATAAGGCAGCCTGACGCATCATTGTGCACCAGTTTAGGAACAATGGCTCGGCAGCTGTGTGTAGATTTGAGTTTACCCTGATCCATTGATCATATGTCACCGGCACCATTACTTCTGCAACATATTGTTACTCTCTGCCCGGAAGAGGTGGGGAGGGCAGCTAAGGGAGAGAGAGAGTGATGGATGAGCAAGGACACTGTCAAGGTAAGGCATGTGTTCAGTGTGCAATGAATCAGTTTTACTGTAGCCTCTTTCCATCCGTTCACCGTTTTCTGCGCGTTCTCTCGACGTCACAGCTGAGCTAATGCCAGTGGCTAAAGTGGGCATCAGCGATGCAGCACACCATGCAGGCTCCAAGGTCACTGACAATGTGGTCCATGATCCTCAACCGTTACACTCAATGTTGTAAATGCAAATTTGAGGTCATTGTTGGTGTGTTTCCGTCTCTGGAACATCAACGTCTCATATGATTGATGGCACAGAGGGGCCAGTAATAGACATGACCCTTAGCTGAAGACAGTTAATTTTAATCTTGGCTCGATTCCATGTTTGGGTGAATCATTGCCTAATGAAAGTGTTGGTGTCATTGCCAAAGATCTCTTACCTTTGAAGAACTTCAGCTAAATGGATTACTTTGGAGACCTATCCCATTCTTTTTTGGCTGGAAACCAATAATTCACGCCAGCTTCATTGATGTCTCCTCCCTCTCTTACCTTAGATTCCTTAATGTCAAGTGTGGTGAGTGAAGTGCTTTCATGAGAGCCCTTAGTGTAAATGCTCATGCCTAAAGGTGAATGAGAGAAGAGGGATCCAATAGCAATTATACTTACTGTATAATTGTAAGCACTATATCATATTGCGTAATCCAGTGGTTTTTAACTTGCTTTTCCACAAATAGATATAGCTGAGTCTGTTTGGACCTGGAGAAATGTTTCCTTTCTGTTATTACTGGCAATATCAAAACCCTGCATATGGGTGTAGAGCACAAAGTTTCAGATGTAAATTTAATGTCTGCAATTGGAGGACGTTTGCTGCTGTACAATCATACCCCTGCTTGTCATTATAATCAAACCTCTTATAGGTCACAGTTCTTATCAAAAGTATACATACACCAATTATTGTCAGTTTTTCCTCTAAATTCAGAAGTTCACAGGCATTTTCTTTAGATGATGAATTTAAAAGATGAAAGATGTTTTAAACGTTCTGACTTGTTTCTATCCACTAACAATAGTTGGCCTGAATTTCAGCACATTCGTTCTGACAGAACTGCTGAGTTGGGCTTGTAGACTAACTTCTTCCCAAACTCTTTTACTGCTCTTTCCAGAAATTTCCCATTGAGCTGAGATCTGGGTTTGGTGATGATCTCTCAAAAACCTTGTTGTTCTTAAGGTATTTTTTAATTCACTTTGCAGCTCCATTAGGGTCAGTGTTTATTTGAAGACTAACTTGTGTTTAAGCTTAGCTTTTTGGCTGATGTCTTGAGACAATATTTCTGCATTTTCACATATTGCTCTTTCCTCAATATATTTTCCATTTTATGCATTTAATAGGATCACTACACAGCAAAACAAATAATTCCTTCTTCCTCTCAGAGTGACCTTTCAGACCATATCGGTTCATCACTAAGTTGATTGTGGATAATGAACCTCCAACCAGCTTCAGTCAGCATGTTTCCAATTTTGCAACAAAACATCTTTACCTTCAACACACATAACCTGTCTCCTTCCTGAACCCTATGATCACTGGACATTCCCCTGATGATCATACATCATTGGTTAAAATTATAAACATGACACCTTCAGATAAATTGAAAAAGTGTACAAGTATGAAACTAAACCTCTACCTGATGAATTGATTGTTTATTTTTCTCATAATTTCACACAAGAAATGCATCCACAGATGTAAAAAGGCACACAGTAGTTGTCTTTGGGGTATGGAGATACATTAGGTAATAAAGTTGCCCTTATTTTAAACCCCCTGGCCTACTTGCTCATTGCCTTATTAGTCTGTGATGCACCATCTCTTATCAGCTTTGCAGAATTCAAACTAGAGCTGATACCTTCTTCCTATAAAAATGGAAACCTAGAATATTATTAGTCATGTAATCAATGAAACGTGGTTATTTTCTGCTTTCACTGAAGATGGGTTTCACTGTGTGCAGCAGATCTTTTTTCACCTTCCCCAATCTTTCTTTTTTTTTTATGAATCTGGTAAATGTTGATAAGCTTTATCTGGCCAGGTATAATGTTCCACAGCTGGTTTGGCCTTTAAAATGTTCTCCTTTTTGCTCATTGTAACTAAACTTTTTTATGCTGAAGGTTCTTAAATTATTTGCATGGTAGACTTTAAAGAAGATGTGTCAATTTCTTGAAGAATGTTTTTCACTTTGCTGGATGTTCTGAGGGGTTCATTAATTAACGGTTCTACCCTGAAAAAGATTTGATGATCTGCCACTGTTGTCTTCAGAAAGAATCCAGAACTTTGTGGGGTTTTTATACAGTGTTATAGTTTCTGCTGTCTTGCTTAATTTGTTTGTTGTTCATTTAGTACAACGTGCCTTAAGCTTCTTAATTGTATATTGTGCATTCATAGTGAATAGCTTACAAATAAACATATCACACGTTTAATCACCTTAGACCTTCTATGTGTTTAGGGGCAGAGGAAATAATAATCCAGCATATTGCCTGTTCATGAAAAAAAGCTTTTAGATGTTTAAATTTGGCCTTTGAAACAGAAGTGCTTCATAGAAACAAAATTTGTAATCGAGCAGTCGGAAATTAAAATGATACATTGCAGTCTACATTCATTATTCAAATATCATATAAAATAAACAAGAATCTACTTTGCTAAAAAGCAGAAATAAAAAGTTTCCTACCAAATTGCACCAAGGCTATGAGAATGAAACCAATCTTAGATAGTTTTGCATCGGTGTTCTTGGATGCATCGAGACAACAGGGAGGCGAGTGAACAGCTATAAACACAGCCGAGTTTAAGGTTTGCTGTTTTTTTTTTTTTTTCACAAGCAGAAATAAACTACAGTACAATAATATTCTATTAACAAAATTCTAACAATAATAATGTTGAATCTTACTTGTGAAAGGTAATCCCCCGACTCACGGTTGCAATTGCCAGCCGGCCGATTTGAACAAAAATATGCGGCACAGAGCTCTGGCATCTTGAAAACTGTTGCCTGCTGCTGTCCTATAGGCAGGAGGACCGCTCCAAGATGGCGGCCGTATTTACCGTGGCCGAAGCAGTATGGGGAAAGGAGGATGGAGTCAGAAGAGCGCATTATCTGTGTAATGCTGTAGAATATTCCACAGTATTGTTTTATCATTGTGTGCCAAAACAAAAAAAGCTATTCTTGTTCTCAAGAGTGTTCGGTTTTGAAATGCCTGTCACTAAATCAACAATCGTGTTTCCTAGGAGGGAGAAACCGAAGAGCATAAGCCTGCATCGGCCCTCACAGGAGGGAGAAACCGCTAACTCTACGGAGCTTGAATATCCAATATCCAACTTTAATCAAACTCACCGTTTAAGTTCACCATGCGCTTGACTCCATCCTCCTTCTGTTACTGGGCTCTGTGTGTTGTCACGCTGGCAGAAATTGCTGCTCCTTGATTGGATAGCTGGTTAGCTAGTGGGTGGGCACTGCGTTAGTGGACAAGTCAATAAGCAACGTGCTGATTGGCTATTCACTCAGGTGTCAAAAAAGGGTCAAAATTCGTACATGTAATTTGAGATTTGCAAACTTTTTTATATTTAAATTTTTTTTTTTTTACAAATACAAATTCTTTCTGACCCTTATTTGCTTCCATAAAACGGACACCATGGAATCGTATTTACTAAAGACAAGAGAGGAGAAGGAGTGAGTAACGCACCAAGTTGGTTACAGCGAGAGTTTTTTGATTTTGTTTTTTTACAATAACTGGTAATAACTCACTGGTGTGACTGGTTCATGATGACAATCATTTCATTTATTTTTATGTTTTTTGCATGATTCCCATTGACATCACTCTTTACGATATGGACACCAAGCACTATAAGGTTGACAAGTTTTCTGCAGGATTAGCAACCTCTAGCAGATCAAACCATTGTTGGAGCAGAAACTAGCCCCACATCCAACTATCAAGGTAATAACAGAGAAGTTTTCCATTTAGTTTTTTGGTGGTGGTCTGCTTGTAGACTGAAGGATTAAGACATTTTTCTATAACATTTAAGATAAATAGTAGGTATAATGACTTAAATCTCACACATAAATTTTTTTAATTGTTTTGACGGGCTAAGAAACTCTTGATAATATGTACATTTTTATTTTGTTTTTGATGCGGGTGCCTGTTTCTTGATTATTAACGTTTTCTCCACATATTGTGTGCATGGGTGTAGTTAGTGGTCTCTTCTTTGTTATCATTCGGTAAGGTTTGGTTAGTAAATATGAAGGAGATTATGATGAATTTGATTCTTTACATTGAGTTTAACTCATAATCTGTAGTTGAACTGCTTAACCGCTCACCTAAAAATTGTCCTAGGCGTTAAAAATGATAAGAAATCTTATTCTTGTTTAAAAATGCGATAGGGAGATGGAACGCAGAAAGGGTTACCCTTTAAATATGTTTACATGTATTTGTTAGACTGTAATAAACCTATTGGTTTATGAACATTACTGTAATTTAGCTTATTATAAATGCCGGTTTAAAGAATTGTGTTGACAACAGACAGAGACTGTATTTATATCCCATAGACAAGCTGATTATTTAATGGTTCCTAATGGATGTGATATTTAACACGTGTCAGCATCCACACATTTTTAAGGTGCCTACTAATGCACACATACCTTCAGTAATTTGTCTGGTTGTTTTACATTCCTTCTGCTTTCCCTCCACATTATTCCTTTTTTTTTCACTAAACATCCGGGCCATCCTTCTCTACAGTTAAGATTTGATTAAGCCTCATTAGGAAGATCTGGACTAATTGTTTCTATTTGAAGTATCTTGAGGTGTACACCGTGTGTCATCGTTTTCTGGGTCACTGCTCTCTCACTCTTTTCATTTCATCTTCTCTAGATTGCCACAGCTGCTCTACAAATCCTACCACTTTCCTTTCCTTCATCCCCTTACTCTTTAATTCCCGGGCCTCCTGTTCACTGCCTCCCTACCCTCCTTACCGTCATCCAAACCCGCAGTTCTATAGCTTAAGCTGTTTTACGGTATCTCGGCTAAGAAAACATGTATCTGTCGAGCTATGGGGAGATATTAACCTGACCATTTCATCTCTTTTTTTACCTTAAATAACGTTTTTTTTCCCATTCATTCTTAGTTTGTTAAATAATCTTCTTGTTATACATCAGTGATAGTGGTTCCTGGGCTTTTTAGATCTCATAAATCCCCTTCAGATTACCACAAGTCACTGGCAACTCAAAGACAAAACTAGGTCATTCCACACTACTTTGGTAATTTACCCATCGTTTCACATACGTTTTTGGTTTCAATTAACTAAATATATGTAACATTATGTTTTATAACAATTTTTTTGTAACATTTGATAGTAATATGTGAACAAAAAACTTTTACAGAGAAACGTGCAAGAGTCTTCTGTAGTTTTCAAGTAGAAATTTCAGGAGGAAAGGACATGATGAAGCAAAAGAAAGGAGAAATTGGATGTTAGAAAATAGTCTTAAAAGTAGAACAGCGTGTCGGAAGAATGAAGGAAAAAACTACATGAGCAAGAAAGAAAAGGACATGACAAACAATGGTCAACCAATGGTAAAGCAGATGGTTTTTTTCATTGTGTAATTTACTTTCCTCATAATTGTCCAGTTTGGGAAATATTTTTCACAAATGTTTAGGAACCCTCGTTAAGCTTGTCAGAGTATTTACTTCTTAATATTTAAATCTAGATAAAACTAAAAATATTACCCCGCTCTTCACTCCATAATAAAATAGTCCTATAATTTTAACAACTTCCTTGAAGAATTGCTTGGTGTTGCTTTTTTTTTATAATCACAGTTTTTAAGTACTTTTTTTATACACTACTGGAAAGCTGAACATGCAATAATGTAGAAATTTAATCTAAAATACAAAAACACATTGAAAAAAGTTCCTGTAGATGAAAATTCAGTTTGTGTGTGTGTGTGTGTGTGTGTGTGTGTGTGTGTGTGTGTGTGTGTGTGTGTGTGTGTGTGTGTGTGTGTGTGTGTGTGTGTGTGTAAAAATATTAGGAAAATTCTTAAATTCTGGATTTTATTTTGTTCCTAATATCCTTCCCTGGACAGCATGCTTACTTGCAGGGCTTTGTTTTTTGTTGGTGGCAACTTTGTTTTCTTTATTATTGGTCTCTTGTTCCACTATCAAACTTCCTTTTTTTCTCCTGCTTAACCAAAATGACCTCTCCTTCTTCTTCACACTCAACTTCTTTCTCCTATGGGCACCCGTATTCTTTTTCTCGCCCCTCTTTCTATCTACTGCATTTTGTTTTCCTTAATGGGAGCCAGTGAAGGAAAGCTGGTGGTCCTGGCTTTGGCCATTGGTGTGGCAGAGCAAGATGACTTTGCCAATATCCCTGACCTGCAGGAAACAGCGCAGGCAGCACCACCAGCCAATCAGGAGCCCCCTCCTGAGAAGAGGTACCAGATATTGTGTTAGAGAGAGGGAGATTGTTTGCAAGTATGGGTGTGAGGTAAATGCATGAAAGGGAAATGTGACATGACTCTAGAACTCATGTAGGGCGAAGTTATTTTTTCCTGTGATTGTGCACCCAAAATAGCTTTTTACACTCTAATATACAGCCAGACTCTGCATAAAAAACAAAAATAAAAAACACACAGACATATATATATATATATATATATATATATATATATATATATATATATATATATATATATATATATATATATATATATATATATATATATATATATATTAACACTAATGTCATGGTGTCATAACATTAATGTCATGGTAAGATCTGTAAAAGAGATAAAGTGTTGTAGATTTTAGCTGTAAAGCAGTAATGAGCTCCTAAACCACCAGAGTGATATGCTCACTGGCACTCTACTCTCTTATTATGCTTTTAGTGGCAACATTTTAAACAATCAGATAAAACTGTGTTTTCCCATGCCAGCGGTCTTTTATTTTCCATGATCACCATAATCATTTTCTCTATCACAATGACATTTTCTCTCACCATTTTCCACCCTACTTTTTTTTCCCAGCCTTTTTCACTCCTGCCTGCCTCTCAGGTCTCCTGCTGGTAATTGTCGTATTTCCTTTGCATTTTCATACTTTGTATTATCCCATCCCTTTCCGCTCTTGTATTCTTCTTTTTCCTTCTTGCTCATTAGCTTCCTTCAATCACCCTCCGCCGCTTTGAGAGTCTCGTCTCTGCGGCTCCGCAGAGGGCTCAGAGAGCCTCCTCATTATTCCACAACACGTTAGTCACTTACATAAACATGCGGCCAAAAATAGCCCCTTTCCTCGTCAGCCAAGTTACACACTCCGATTCAAAAATATTTTCACTCGTCTGCGAGGATTTGCACCAGCCCTGGTCGTTTGCAATCTTCCTGTCTCCAGAAATAATTATCCCTAGATTGTGCTGTGGAATTGGACCCGTTTTAATAAGCGACTACAGGGAGAGTGTCTTGTTAGGCAAATAGCTTTTGCTGTTTTTTATAGGCTGATGGTCATTCAGATTATCTGGATTCTGCACCACACAGTTAATGCTAGATGCTTTTTTTTTCTACAGCTGTCTTATGCATATGAGATACTCAAGTAGTTATCTGCAGTCCACTTTGACTGATTTGAACTCAGTTTGTTTTAGTAGCCATTTGGAAACATGCCTTGAAACTAAATGGTTAAAAATTGTGTCATGTCACAGTGGCAGATGTCGTTATAAAGTTATTTTTATATATATATTTGGAATTTTGTGTGATAGACAACACAAATTCAGATGTAAGTTGATGTTTCAAGGTTGTTGTTGTTTTTTTAACAAACAAAATCCTGATTATTATAATCAGATCAATCAGAAATATGTTATTTACCCCAAAGGGAAATTAAATTATTAATATGCAGTTCTATTAATTTTACTTTATTCCAATAAACCTCAATAAGATAATTAAAGTTTTCTGTAAAGAACATTTTTAAACCAAAAACATTGTGGAGACTAGTGAAGAAGTTCAGTGAAACTTAGTTGTATCTAAATGTATTAAACTTGTTACCCTATTTTTTCTGTCAATTGTAGAAAAGCTAGTGTAAAATTAAAAGTGGCTGCCTAAAATGATGTTGGTTTTCACAGTTTATTTGATATGTAAAGTATAAACTGAAAGACAATAAAATCCCTCTTGACGATAGTACTGTTTTACGTGAAGGTCTAAGGATGACAGCACTGATCACACTCTCAGCATATTGTTCATTCTTCGGTAGGCACTGGACCAGGAGACGAAACCACGCTTTCATTCATCTCTTCCCCACCCCGTTCGCAGCTTCCAAGCATGGACTCATTCTCATCACGGCAGCGTTCATGATCCACTTCATAAATTCATTGGTTTCAGTTCAAACACGTCACTGGCAAAGCCAAACGTCTTGTGCATGTCAACTGATGTACACTGGGAACTGGACCATTGTTGGGTCTGGTGGATAGCTCAATTGGAATGTCACTAGACTTCCAATTTAAAGCTCATGGGTTCAAATCCAGCCCAGGGCAAAAATACACCACAGCATCCAGTGTGGATGCTGTGGTGTCCAATATATTTATTATGTTATATTGGGGCTGATCTCATTGTGAAATCTAAGTGTAATCTGATTTTAGGGCTACAAAACATCATAAAATAGAAACCAGCAATTGTTGCTGCTTTTCAGTTCCCTATTTTAGTTTGTACTGGGAGTTCTTCAAATTTTTCTCCACTCCTTGTTAGTAAACAATAAATGTGTTCTAAAAAACCCGTTTTTTGGCTTGTGGTGCACGTTGGCTATGATACTGAACATCTGTAGGCCATTGTATCAGAGCGCAAACACAAAAAAGTCACTAAGTTAAAAATCAATTCTAAAGGTTATTATTTATTTGCATCTGTAATATGGAGAGTTTTTAAGCTTAAATTTACTTATATTGTAAATCAATTTAAATATTTTTTACATGGTTGTGTTCGGACAATACTTTAGCTACACGAGTTAATAATTATTGGATTATTCCTTCACTAAACTAATTTCTTCTGGCTTTTTACTCATATTATCTGATCTTGGTCATGGTGAAATGTATCTAAATTACTGGAGGTCCAAACAAAAAGAAATTCTCCGTTAATATATTACAGCTCCGTGTCTATGGTTAAAGGCAATCCAGATAGATGAGAAGGTGTTGTAGTGTGCGATATTCATTATTCACTGGCCTTGTGTGTGCCGTAGCTGGGTGAAAGCTCTCTCGGTGGTGACGCGTTTATGAAGTGCATCAGAGCAGACTGACAGTTTGAACTGCAGCAGAGCCAGCTCTACTGATAAAGACTTTCTGACCAGTGACGGGGAGGAAAGGTTGTATGATCAGATGTTTATCTACCAGGCATCCATAAGTTTGGTTTTCTAAGAAGGCCCAATTAGCCTGGTAGAGTGGCTGCTTGATGCATCATTGCTTTCCACTCAAACAATTCAGTTACAATTCAGTGAGCATATTCTCCAGGTTTCTCTTCGGCCGCTCATCGCTGTGAAAATAGCTTTCAGTCTAGATCCCCTCGGAGCAGCGATTGAATGGTCCAATGAGAACAGGGCCACAGTGCAGAGTAGTAGGGATATGTATCTTTGTGCCACATTAACATTCAATCCACTTGCCTTTGGTCCTTTAATTATTCATCCATGTATGTTACATAATTCTGTGTAAGCCAGTGAAGCCCCCCCCCCCATAGATATTAATAGACACGGATGTATATTTGTGTGCTTTAAAGACAAGATGCACTCAGAGAAATTTGCTGTATTATTTTTATATGTGCTGTGTATTATAATATCATTATTAATGAGCTTATTAGGTTGCTATAATTGATCTGAAAGACAGTGGATGGGAGTCATGAGCTAAATCAATATTAATGTGTGTTTATTTAAGTTCACAATGGTTAGTTAATCCCATTAGTCTCATAAAGAGTTCAACCTTTTTTCTTCTGAAGAATGCGGTGAGCCGCTTATTATAGATATCATTCATCCTGAGGGTAGCAAGGCTTATAAAAAGCAGATACAGGGGGAAAAAATCTGTAAGAAATGTTTTCTGCTTTTTATGTGTGTTTTGTAATGTTTTTTTATTTTATTTCTTAAGATTTTATTGTTAAGATTAGTTAATTATGTCTTTGAATTAATTTCAACAGTTTTATCTGTCTTTTGTTTTCTTTATATTCTCTTCTTCTTTATTTTTATATTAAATTTTGTTACATATTCTTCTTTTGTTTATTCTTTCGTTTAACATGTGTTTTAGGTTTGTTTTATATTGAAATGTCGCTGTACCTTAAGTTGATCTCTACAAAACAGCATTAATGTTTTCCTACAGGCTTTATTTGTCAGACATTACGGTAAAAAAAAATGCTTTTAATCTCTATCAGAACTTGTGCATAAACACATAAATTGATTATTCCATGCCTTGCTAGTCAGATACAGCCTTCCTCCTGTGACAAGCTTTCTAACCCTGACTAATCAACAGCGTCTTTAGAGGCTCTGCTTAAGACGTCCCCAAGGCAGTGGCTCCCTGTGGCCACACATCACTGTAGGAATGTCTAAATGTATTCAGCTACATGCCAACACAATGGTAGGAAGATAGCGTTTAGCCACACAGAAGGAGTGATAAGGAAAGGATGAAGAGAGGTCAATGTTTTCATATGCCAGTGCATACAGTTACAGGTCAGTGGAGAATGGTAGAAAGTTCAAAGTACAAATCCATCTTTCTTGAGTGAGAGCACTGAGAGAGAGAAAGTACACTTCAGATCCATGCTTTAATAGTGAAGGTTGCTCCCTACCCAGCAGGTGGCCAGATTCTAAAATTCTTTTATTTCCAAATAGATAGATGGTAGACTGGGAGAGAAGCTATTAGGTGCATTAACCCAACGCTGCTTTATCCTGTAGCAAAATGTTTTTTATAAATGTAGCCGCCTCGTCTCCAGAGGCAGTCTGTGAAATTCAAATCGTTTACAGCAAACTCTATTTTGGGTTTGGAGTTTTATTGGACCTTTGAACCCTTTCCTGTGTTGCTAATATTGCTTGGGATGATGAAGTAGTTGACGTAATAGAGCTCTCAGGCACGAATGCAAAATTGTACAGAGTATTGGGACGCCGTAAAAAGACGGCAGAACGTTGAGTGGTGGTACATTAAGAGGGCACTAAATGCACCTTAAGTTGCACAATAAAATTATACTCACCATTCATCATTGGCATTTTTTGTGCTCACTGAACAACTTCACTTAACAGGTTTGTTAAAATGCCATAAAGCAGGAGAAAAAATCTATATTTACTGTGCCTTTCAAAGGTACGTATAATTATTACATCATACTTATTTGGGCACAGTATGACAACAAAATCTAACTAAGCGTAAATAGAAAGGAAAATTAAACATTGCTCTCCTTTTTATTTTTTACAAATGAAATAAAATACAAACTGTGGCTTTCCTTTACATTCAGTACCTCTAAATCAACACTTTCTATGCATCTGCAATGCAAGTTTTTGATATAAATTACTGAAATGGGATTTTTCTAAATAGAGCTTTTTTAAGGCTAAATTAGCACTCCAGCATCGAGGAAGTAATTGGTTGACACTAAAAGTAACCCTATTTATTAAGTCACACCAATAATTTACTGCAGCTTTCAGAGTGAGACAGCAGGTCTGACCAACGTGAACGCTCATGCATTTATTGCAGATAGTGACTCATGTGAGCTACAACGTGCGGCGGATCTCACTACGATCCTTGGATGTCTGCTGCACTCCTAAAGCCTGATAGGACAAGTGGGTGGCAATGAAATTGAGCATAGATGTTGAAGTACATCACTCCATGGTCTCAGCATGTTTGTTTGAGTGTTTGCAGAAGTGCGGAAGACTGAATGTTTGAAAGAAAGAAAGAAAAGAAAGAAGTGGGGAGTGGAGGGTCTGGGTTGGGCTCTCTTTCTCGCGTCTCTCTCCAGCCTAGAAGTGGAGTCTCTTTGCCCCCCTTGCCCCTCTCTTCAAGCTGCTGGCCCTCGGTCAGGTAACGAAACAGGATAGTATCACAGGACGGTGAAACCCAAAGTATGCCTGCCTGCCTCCATATGTCCGTTCACGTGAATATGTGTCTGCGAGGCTCTCACCCGTACCTGTCATATATCCTAAAACTTCTCTTGTTTGTTCCTAGTGTCTTTGCTTGTGTGTTGCATCCACCCCTCCCTGTGCCCCCACCCACCAACCCCCTTTTTCTAAAACACCCCAGAGTCGACTCACAACAGCCTCCACCCACAACCCAATATATATGGTCTATATTTCAAAAGTCGTTGCTATGCCAACAGCCCACTTTCTGTGTTATAGCTGTCAGAGAATCTGATCTGAGCCCACTCTGCCCCCCACTGGACACTGTAGATATCGCAGGCTATAAAGAGTCACATCTACCATATCAGCCCCTGAAGACTTGGATGATGAATAAAGCATTGACACCAAAATTATACCAGTTGGTCTGCCATCTGCCAAAATTAATATTGCTTTCCTAAAAAAAACAATAGAAAAAAAAGGAAATGGAAATAGTTTTTATTTGGATGTAGAGTACAAAACCGGAGGAGAAAACTCCAGCAAATCTGCAGCCCCAGCCACTTTGTTTCAACAGCCCGGAGGCAAGGAGCCGAGGACCACCTTTGGCTGCACTAGCTCTTACCTGAGAATGCACTGAACCCAAGAATGAAGCATGCGGTAGAATGAATAATTGAAGATGTTCACTCTCCCATCGATACTTGGGAGATGGAGGTGGAGGGAGGTGCACAGCTTTATTTCAATCCCTACCAGTCTTCCCGTGGTGTGGAGTACATCGCCACATCTTCACCCAACAATTCCCTCTGCTCTCACACCCCAGTACAGATGTAGCCCAGGAAAATTCAACAAAAAAAATGAATACACCCCTTGGCTATGAATATATAACACGGTACATTTCAAAAGTGTGCACATCCTCGTTAAATTGCCAGTATTTTGTTATGTAAAAAGGTTAGACTTCATTCTTTTCATTTTTTATTTCAAATTTAACTTTGAAGTAGAACTAAAAACAAACAAATATACTACAGAGAACTGAAAAATACAAATGGGTTGCAGCCCATCAGTTTTCTGCTCTTTTTTTCCCTATGTAAAGCACTCTAAATTGTCTTGTATACAAAAATGTGCTAAACAAATAAACTTGCCTTGCCTTTCCATTAATCTATTATTTAGTATAAGATCCCGTCAATTTACTTGTAGTGTACAATCTTAAAGTTAATCTAACTTTTTCATGTTTGCATCCTTAATATAAGGTCATAGTATACAGAGGATGAATAATCAAATATAATCTCCTTTTTTACAAATGTACCAACCAGAAGAACAGTATAGCATTATTTTTATCTAATGGCAAAGGAAAGATGATCATTAATAATTTGTGAAAATATTGGGGTGAACAATAGCATTACACAAAATTAACTTCTGCACAATATACAGTAAGTAGCACAGATTAGCACTATACTTAAACCCACTACTACCATGTGTCATTCTTAATCAAATATCTGTCTGCTATTTGGTGATTAAACAATCTAATTATCAATCTAATGTGAGTTGTTTTCCTTTCCCAACACAAAGTAAACTATACCTTCCAAGAACAGTAAGTCAAATCAACTAAAGATAAAGAGAAACAATGACCAACAGAAATTAGTGCAATTACAGCTTCAATTTTTATTAGCCAAACTAATTTATATTTACTGACAATAAATACAACAAAGTAGAAAAACAACAAAAAAATCATTTTTGTCTACACAAAACAATTTAAATGGATCTCCATCATGGAAATGTATGCTTTGGAATAGAACTGGACTCATGATAAGTAGAGTATTCAAACATCAACAACGCATGGAATGTTGATTGACTGTTAACAGCAACAGCTGAATGTAGAAATTAAATCAATCGGAATCATGAAAAAGAGATTTTCAAGACCTCAGTTTGTAACCTAAAAAACAAAGGTGTGTACACTTTTAAAACCTGCTGCTCCCAAAACCAATTAAAACCAATCCCTGTCCTTTTTGGAATGGTAAGACCCCTTCCCCCTTTCTCTCCCATTTATTTTACTGCCAATCGAAGTGTTTGCTTGTCTTGTTTGCTTCCCTTTTCTGTCTGTCTAATTGTCAGTATAGTTTCCTTCAGTCAGTTCTGTCCGTGTCCTTTGCAAAAATGCGCACATTATTGCATTCAACATCGATTCTCATCCAAATTTGGAGCTTCTTAGCACAACCAACTTGAGAGCAATAGAGAATGCTGGCCAGACAGACAGACGTTTCATGGGCTCCTTGTTTGATTGCCTGTTCTGGGCATTGCCTTCACTCTCTCTGAGTGACAACTACTTGCATATATTAAGTATGCACATGTAGCCAATGCCAGTCCTTGCTTTGGCCCCGTGTTCCCAAACCACACTTTTAGAGTGTTGCTAAAATGCTGGAAAATCAGACTAGTTCAAAGACAACTTGTATGATCTGTAGTTGCTGAATTTCTGACAACGTCCTCTTTTGTAACACTCTAAATGTGATGTTCCTTTGTTCTTATTATTTGTCCCTTCTCATGGTTTTGGTGAAGTTATAGTTTTCTATCTCTATATCTTATTTACTAGTAACTCTCATCATCAAAAAAAAAAAAATGTTTCTTGTTCTCTTTATCCTGATGATCAATTGTATTTATTGTCTTTTTTCTTTTTTTCTTTGTGCTCTCTCTTTCTCCTTTTAGCATGTTTGCACCTTTGTCTTCTCTTAAAGATATTGTGTCTTTAGCTCTATGTTTTGTTTTAATTTTCTGTCTTTTATTCTTTGATTCTTATCAAACTGACAAAACTAAGCCTATCTTGTGTTTGCAGGCTTTCCTTCCTTCATTCCCTATCTTTTCTTGCAGCTCTGTTCTTTTTCTCTTTAACATGCTGGTGTTTGTTACGATCTCACTCTCTTGTTTGGTTTTTGTTTTCATACTGTTCATGCTATTAATACTTGCTATCTCTTGTGAAACAGATTCTCAAAAATTAGCTTGCTTGTGTATTTCTCACATTCAGTTCTTTTTTGTTCTTCTTCTCTGTCTATTAATTATGGTTTCTGTCTCTGTAAATTGTGGATCTTCTATTTGTCTGCTAATATTTCCTCTTTTACATGTGTCTTTTCTTTCTTGTTCGTCTGTTAATTGTGTTTCAGTGCTCAACCTCTTCATGTGCCCTTATCAGTTATTTAAATGGAGTGCCATCTTAGGTGTATGTCAACAAGAACCTTTGTACTCTCCTCTCCTCTCTTCCTCTTCTTTCCTTTCTTATGCTTTTTGTCCTATTTTCTCTTTGTAATTCCTATTTTCATAAGTTTTTAACCTAGAGTAATTTTTTTCTAACTGTGTGTAAAAGGGAATGAAATGTAATATCTATTAACATTTGTACCTCAGTGCCAGACATGCCAGTGAAGATGTCCTGTGTCGTTCATTTGTCTATGCATCTGGTAGAGATTTAAATCGCTGATATATGTCCTTTATATGTTGCCATACACGTTTGTCTGCTATTTTTATATATATATATATTTATATGGACGTCACTATACATGTGTATCTCATCCTCAGAGAAAATAATTGTGTCTCTTAAAGTCTCAAAGGACAAATGAAAATAATTTCCTTGCTATCATTTTAATTTGATCTGCTTTGTTTTGTGTTGTCTGGAAATGTCTTTGTTTTTTGCCGATGAAGGTAACTTTCTTTTTGAAGGTGTACTTTAGGCTTAATATTTTAATCAGTTACACCTCTCAGGTCTTTTGCCCTTCATTAATCTAAGGAATACATGACAGATTTTGTTTGGATTCGTTAGTAATGGCAGAGAAACGGCTGTTATGTTGTGAAGTGACAGCCATCCAAAGTCAAATGGGACTGAACGGATCGTTTTAGAGAGGCAGTTGTCTGCTAAACAGGTGGAGCCTGGAGTCTCTGTGGCCTCAGGCGCTTTCTGTAGATCAGTAAACTGCTCATTAATGTTTGAGCTGTTTTACGTTTGTCAACCTGAATATTTGTTGCAGGGGGAACAAGCCAGCTAACAGTCCCAAGGGCCACCCCCCTGATGCTGACGGCCACTCGTCTGTGACTGACCTGGCCAACTCACTTACCGGGGACATGGTTATGGTAAAATGACCTAATCCATCTACAGTATTTATCTATACTTCCATCTATGACATGCAGATTAAATATGCCAATTACACCAGATCTGTAATTCTGTATTACAGTATGATTATTCAATATAGGTGTAAACATTTTTCCATGGGGAAAAAAGATTTGTGTCTACAGTTCATTTTAGGTATTTCATTACTGAATGTCACTAGAAAGTTAATTTATTGTAGAAATTTAATTCATTACACACTATGTATATTGTATTTAACCATTTGGATATTTTACAATTAAGCTCAAAGTGTTTTTTCTGATCAACGTTGGTTGTATGATTTTAAAAAAACGACAGATCTACGCAGCAAATATTCTTCAACAAAGAAAATGTACTCGTTTATATTCACCCACTTGTTGAGTGTTGTAGTTGAGCAACCTTCATTAAGTGCATACTCCCACTACCTTTAGTTGTTTTAAAGTGATTTACTAAGACTAAGACAACAAAATGTCTTTCTTAATTTTTAAATCATAAATTATTTTTCCTCTAAATTAATTAAAGAAGGGGGATCAGAACAATTTTGATCATTTATCTGGGCTTAGGAAGACAGTTTTGGTAAAGGGTTAAAGGGATGTGTATACATGTAGCTAACACATTTATGTTCTTGCTAGTTTTGTACTTACTAGGGGATAAAAAATAAATTGAAAGGGCTAAAACATGGTTCTTGTGAGTATAGTTCAACTTTGTATGTGAAAGTTATAATCTGCGAGTGAAAGGTTGCAGATTCCAATACAAAACTTGAAGAAGAGTTAAAAAGCGAATAGGCTTAATCGGATTTTTCAAAATGAGTAAATAAAGCTCTGTTAGTCCTGATAAAACAGCATCAGTATCTGGACCAGTGATAAAGAAATAAAGAAATCGCATTGCTCTGATGTAGTTCTTGTCAGCAGCAGGATTCGTGCTGCAATGTCATTGTGAGCTCAGAAGGCAGGTTGATCTAAAGCTGGGGATGGTAATGAGCGAGTCATAATAGAAAAAATTACACACCAGCAATTCCCACAGTGGCAATCAAGCAACCCGAGCCATCCAAGGTGACTCACACTGTTTGTCAAATTAGACTTGGAATTTTCCCTCCCTCTAAAACTCTTATTGAGGAATCAGAATTGAGTCTTTGTTGAAAGCTTTGAAAAGTGCATTTTGAGGTAATTTTCTGAGCAACAGTTCGCATGCCAAACACTCCCTCAGTTCTTGCACAAGCAGGTTTAATGTAGCGCAAGCTGGTTACCTCCGCATAATGTATGCACATTTCTATGCAGTTTGTTTTATTATGTGGGGAGAAAAAGAAAAAGTCGATATGGAAAGTGGGACTAACATGTAGCTGTAGGGAAAGCTTCAGATGCTGAAAGCTGATGTTAGGCTGTGCTTTCCTGACTGTTCTTATGCATCTCGCAGCCAGTTTTTTCCCCCTCCTGTTTCAGTTTGGCTCTTTTTCTCTTCCCTTTCCTCTCTCCTTGCTTTTATCGGATAGCTGCATTTTAGTGCGGGGGAATAACAAAGCTGTCGGATTGGCTCTGAGAGAGAGAGCAGGTGTTCTAAAGCTCCATATCTTCAATCTGAGCACCCCCTGCTTTTTAAGAACATTAGCAAGGAAAATTAAACTCTTAGACTGCTCTCAACATTGGACTGATCTCTGTTGCTGAGCACCTGCTCAAGCACACTGTGATCAAAATGTGACTCTAAAACCGTGTCCCCTGACGGCTGTTCTCTTTCAGGGTGTGGGTGAAACAGAAAGTCCATGTCCCCCGGGTCTGGCTTTTACCCGGTTTGGCTCTTCCAGCACATGTAACTGTTCTCATTTATTGCTTTGTCTCTTGTGGCCGCGCAGTTGTCACCAGGTTCAGAGGATGACGATGTTGAAGGGCCCGTCAGCGAAAAGCTAGGTCGGATCCAGTTCAGCATCGGCTACAGCTTCCAGAATACGACCCTCACCGTCAAAGTCCTCAAGGGCCAGGACCTGCCGGCCAAGGATTTCTCTGGCACCTCAGACCCATTTGTAAAAATTTATCTGCTGCCTGACAAAAAGCACAAGCTGGAGACCAAGGTCAAGAGAAAGAACCTGAACCCCCACTGGAATGAAACCTTCCTCTTTGAGGGTTTGTCTTATTTACAGACATAGTCTGTAATTTTAGTGTTTTTTCTGCTTTTTAAAAACAAATCATGGTCAATATGTTTACCTGTTTTTGAGAGTAATTCAAGCAAAGAACTTAAAATTTAATTTAGGGCATAATTCTTTATCCAAAATATTCAAATAAATAAAAAGATATAGTATAAGGTAAAGATAATGCATACATATTTAATCTCTTTAGGTTAAATCTGAATAGATGAAACTTTGGTTGTAATCTCAGTATTGACCAGAACATTTACTTTCAGGTCTTTGATCCATTTCTTGCGGGTTTTTCCATTATACTTGAGGTTGTTGTAGTTTTATTGTAGACTAAGTCAGATTAGGTGAAATTTGCTGCAGTGATGGTCCCTTCAGTTGATCTCCATTTCATTAACTCACTTTAAAAGACGTTAATGTTTATGCAAACATGCTGGATCTTTAATTAAGTCTGTGGAAATCGTTCACTTTGAAACTCTTCTATTTGCCCTTCCCAAAAATGACAAATACATTTCATTATGATTTTAATTTATAAAAGCAACAAAGGGAACAAATATTTATGTGTTTCAAAGTTTTTTTTCAAGGGTTATTTTATTATAAAAAGTATTACATACAACAGAATTGATCAAAACACACTTTTGTTGTTAGATTCAGTCTGAGGCAATGTTTTAACTTCTTTAATCAGTTTGGTTACACAGAAAATATATTCATCTTCAATTTATATTTATTGCCTACATTTCGCATTTTATTATATTATTTGGTTTATTTTCTGCTGTTTTCTCTCAGGTAATCTCACTTTTAATTTTTTTTACCTGATTAAACCATAAATGCCCGTGAAATTACCAAGAGTGACAAAGCGTTTTTGTAGAGAAAATTGTTTATTTGAGCAGAGAGTTTTTGTGAAAAAGCATAAACGGCGCATAAATCTTTGATGTTCAACCTGAAATGTGTTGAAAGCTGCTCCATAAAAGAAAATAGTAAAAATCCCTGAAGTGCCCAACTTTGATGGAATGATCTCTTACTATAATAGGAGCCTCTTAACAAAAGCTTTTTTTTTACCTACAGATTCACTTTTGTGGAGAATATTGATCCAAGTTATATATAAAAAGGCATTTATAGATACCAAGTTCTAGTATAAGACTACATTAGAGTTAAAAGCATCAGAGGTATGTGTTAGTTAACTCAGTACCTTGAAAGCATTTTCTGTTTCAGTGTTCCTACAGTATTCGAGTTATGAAAATTGAAAATTTACTTTCTGTTAGTTTTGCAAAAAAACTCAATGCTAAAGTGTAAAATTTAAGCAAGTTCTTTATTGATTTGATCTCCAGCCTAGAAACTGCAGACCAATATTACGTCTTGTTATAATAATCTTCATCATGTTATAAACTGCAGAGGCTGTCTAACATTGACCAGCACACAACTGCTTTTTCTTCCTTCTACGGAACATTTTTTTATGATTATTGAGATTGATTGAGTGTAAAATAATAATAGAAAAATGAAAAAGAAGTGGAATGTTGTCCCACCTTTTCTAAACACAGAAGTAGGCAACACCCAAAGTTTGAATAAGATTAGTTTTGTGACAGGAGTGCTTATTCTGCTCTACACTTTGGCGTTTTAGTAAGCTTCCTCCCTGGAAACATGTTGCACATTACAGTTCCCGCTGTACTATCACAATTTGCCATTTAGCTGTGCCTCTCCGCCCACAGCGTTATCTTTGTTCCTCTGTGTGCCTTAGGCTTCCCTTACGAGAAGGTGAGAGAACGCACTCTCTACCTCCAGGTGTTGGACTACGATCGCTTCAGCAGGAACGACCCCATCGGCGAGGTGTCAATCCCTCTGAATAAGATTGAGCTGGGCCAGCTGAAGACCTTCTGGAAGGAGCTCAAGCCTTGCAGTGATGGCAGTGTAAGAGGGCCGTTAGGCAGAACTGCAGTCGATGCTCGCTTTTGATCCCAGTTTAATTTGTTTAAGCAAGTGTGACACATTTGGTAACGGCTTTCAGCGTGTTTGTTGCGATTTTTGGGTGAGCAATGATCATAACTAAGCCAGCCCGGTCACTGGACCATCTGTATTTGGCACATGGAGTTAGAGCAGAAAGGGCAGTGATGTAACATTGCTCAACGAGCCAGTGAGTAATCTGGAGTTTGATATCCCTTGATGAAATCTGATCTTAGACCGGATGATTCACACTGCATTGTTTTTATGTGGGTGTGTTTTTTTCAGGGGAGACGAGGGGACCTGCTGGTGTCTCTCTGCTATAATCCCACCGCCAACACCATCACTGTGAACATCATCAAAGCACGCCACCTTAAAGCCATGGATATCGGGGGCACATCAGGTGAAGACCATATCTGTCTAGTATTTCTGCCAGAAACTGTGTTTATCAGCCTAATTCACATATCCTTTAAATCTTATTTGCTCCCCATTTGACTTTATATGTCTGCTTGGAGTACCTTCCAAACAAACAGCGACTGAAGATCTAATGACTTTAAATGCCAATATAACATGAGCACTTCAACAGAATTGTTAAAGTCAAAGAAGTTACTTTGAATGCTCACCAACATTTGCAGATTGAGTAAGTGATAAAGACACAGAGGGTGTTGAAGCATTAGTCTCCATAGCCTTTGCAAGGTAAAGCTGAAAACTGACAGAGAGCTACAGCTAGATTTGCCCTTGAAATTTACTGGGTTTTTTTGTATTTAATTGTAAGTTTTTTTTAAATACACCTATCTTTGTCTTTGTAAAGGACAAAAGTATGAATTCTTTTGTACTCTAGTTACTTAACACTGTTCATAATTGTGGCAGCAAGGTGACATCTAGCACATCTATTGACTCCTACGAGCATGCACATCTTAAGGTCTTGAACCTCCACTTCAGCACAAAATGTTTTCTCCTGGTATCACAAAATATCCAGACCCACAGTTACTATTACCTAATATAAAATTGCTCCAGAATTTGCAGTACAAGTCCCAAACCCCATTTCCATAAATACTAGCTAGCACAGGGAATAGGTTGACCTTGAGCTCAATCGAGGTCTCTGCTTCCCTGCTTCCTTTCCTGACTTTAACTATCAAGAGGATAATTGCAAAGCTGACCCTGAAAGTAAAAAAAATAATTAACAGTAACATTCTTGGGCATCTTCTTGGTTGCCCTAGCGTAAACTTCTGCTCTTTGCATCCTTTCTGCAGACCCTTATGTAAAGGTGTGGCTCATGCACAAGGACAAGCGTGCAGAGAAGAAGAAGACGCCGGTGATAAAGCGATGTCTGAATCCTGTTTTCAACGAGTCCTTCCCCTTTGATGTCCCTGCCCATGTGCTGAGGGAGACTACCATCATCATCACCGTCATGGACAAGGACAGGCTTAGTCGCAACGATGTTATCGGCAAGGTAATTAATGATGCTATTTTCAAACTCTTGCACATATATTACTTACATAAGAATGTCTTTACACTAAACAGAAACTTACAAAACCTAAATGATTAGAAACATTCATTCAACTGAGATTGGGTCATAGTTTTTGCGGATTCAGATTGGAAACCAGAAGCTGATATTGTTCCTCGTCCCAGTAAAATTCTTCTGCTGATTCCAATAACACTGAAGGAAATCTTCGGCCAGTAGGGATATATAGTTAATTCAGGGGGTTATGAATGTGCATTGGGGTCTTATCCAAAAGGGACATGTCCTGAAACCCTCCAAAAACAAACATGATCCGAAAGTAGAGTTGCATGAAAAAATCTGGCGATGTTGATAATGTTGATAAATATTGTTATGTCTACTTCAGTTGCAGTAATGTCTACTCTCTTCATTTCTCTCTTGTACATATGTACTTCCTGTTCCCGGTGACCTTTGATATTTTTGGGTTAAGTACGTTCTGTCTGAATTGAGTATCAGCCATAAGACTCTGTCCAACTGGCCTGGAGCACTGCTGGGAGGTGGTGAGCCCTCAGATCCTCACAGCATCTCCCAGGTGCTTCTGCAATGTTGCTACCGGCTGCTTTCTTCAGGGTCCCCCCCCCCTGTTTTTCTCCTGGGGGGAGGTGCAGTTTTTTTCCTGCTGTAGTCCTCCTGTTCCATGTCCTTTGGATATCTGTGGTTTAAATCTCCTCCATGTCTGCCTCAGGTCCTTGGAGGCATGCCTGTAGCTCTATATTGACTCTAAATTCAAAATGAGGTGTTTACAGATATACTTTATATTGTATTACTGGTGCCACTAAGCATATCTTTTAATATTTAGTAATGTGTACTTTTCAGTGATATTGTTGTTATATACAGTATAGACATGTCGCTTGTCACCGTGGTTTCTTGATTCTCTTCTTCTCCCTCTGTAGGTGTAGAACAGGACGTGCTACAGTGTTACCTTGTATTTATTCCAATCTTAACTTACTGCCCCACTGCTCCCCCATTTATTTTTTCTTATTTTTCCCACCTTTTTCTATCTGTGTATCCTTTACATAAGAAAAACAATTAAAAAAAGCAAAGCAATCTCTTATAAACTTTATTAGTAGAGTAAAATAGCAGAAGCCATAATGCTCCACTTGTGAAAGTAAGTCTGCAATGCTTCTCCTGTAAACTCAGGCAACAATTCTGAGTGCTAAGCTGCTGGACAGGACCAGGTAGCAGACAAGTATAACTTGAAGAAAATCACAGACAAAGCTGTAATTCTCCCTGTTTGTTTGAAAACCGACAATTTCAACCTCTGGCTTCATTAATTTGGGCAACGGCAAAACACATTCATGGCTCATTAGTAATGAATCCTGTGAATAAACTAGACCAGCTATTCCTGCTTCATTTCATTATTTTTCTATCTGTCGCTGCTCTTCAGCAGAGACACGACTCATTCAAGCGTAACTGATGCTAATTACCAATGTTTACAATAGTTATGCACGTAAAAACATACTTGCATGGACTTGATGAACCATAACATGACTTTTTTATGTCTAAAATGGTTTACCTATTATTTTATCAACGAAAGAAGTATGATTGCTGTGTCGTTTCTTTCCCCACTCTTAGATCTACCTATCGTGGAAGAGCGGACCTGCAGAAGTAAAGCATTGGAAGGACATGCTCGCTCGGCCACGTACTAACGTCGCCCAGTGGCACGCTCTTAAGGCCTGATCACACCACCCAGCTTCCTCCAAGGCCACTTCCCGTCTCCTATTTCCTGCCCCCTTTATCTCTCCCCGCTTCCCGCTCCCATCCTTATGCACAAGACTGACTTGCTACCAGGCTGCGAAACACGGGTACAATTAGCCATCTGCTCTCTTAAACCTTTAAACTCTTCTCTATTTTGCTTTAGAATCCCAATTTCCTCTAACACTTCTATTTGAATTCCCCCCCCCCTTGTGCTGTTGTGGGGTTTTTTCTGTGTCGTCACTTTGCCAATAGTCCCCCTGTTTCTGACTGTCTGTATGTCTGTCTTTTGGTCCTTATGCAATTGGCCAATGGAGGTCTAATAGTCCGATTCTCTGTCATTCTTTTGGTTAGACACATCTCTTCGGTCCCAGACCAGTGAAACCATTCTCATTTAATCCTATTATATAAATAATACACTTACAGAATACAATACAACATGTACTGTGGGAACTTCCAAGTGGATCTCAATAAATTACAATATCGTTGTATTGCTAATTTAAAGATTCAAATCAAAGAGGCAAACTCATCACTTACAGTAATTAAACCCAGAGTAATGTATTTTTACTCTTTACGTCTGTTAATTTGATAACTCTGGCTTACATTAATATGTGCCTCGAATTCGGTTTCTAATGCAATTAGAAATGTACATGAGACCAATGAAAATGATTTTTAATACTGCATTGTGGTGCTATTACATGTACTTAGACGGGGCTCTTTTTGCATTAATTACTGCAGGAGTGCTGAAGTCGATCAGGCTGTGGCTCTGCAGAAGTGTTTAGGGTGCCCGGATTGCTTTAACGCCCCTTTACTGTTGGCTCTGGTGTCTCATGTTCTTCTTGGCAATATTTGAGGTTTCAATCAGATAAGCAGACTGACCGATTAAACACAGTAATAGCAGCATCAATAAAGCACATATTGTTACTTCCTGCCAAGTTCTGTTGGAAAGTCTCCACCTCTATAAAACAGCAGAGGGAAAAATACGTTTGGAGAAAATCTGTGCTTACATTGGGCTTTATAAAATAATGTAGACCAGCCCCAAGCACCTTGAAATCTCTGCCCCTTCCCCTTTTCTTTAGTCAGTAGGACCTTCATTTACAAATGAAATAAAAAAATGCTTTGCTAATGAATAGCGGACCTTCTACATGTCCCTTTTACATGTCATAGTTTTAGGACGTGTCCTGAATGCAGCTGTGTGTGGTGACTCCTACATCTCTCATTCCGGTCACATTCAGCATCTCAAGAAAAATCTTGAATTAGATTTTCTTCATAATCCACTAAAGGCTCCAGTTATTGTTGAAGCCCGGGCAAGTTTTCTTTTTACCATGTTTACCATATTTGTACAGGATGTTAGTCACAGTCTGGTGGAAAACTGTCCACTGTCATTAGCCATATGTCTTATTGTATTTGTCTAAGAAGCAGAAATTTGGGTTTTCATTAGTCTTCATTGTTAAGTTGTAACCCATAATTATCAAACTAGACAGAAAAGATATAGGATTTTGTTTTTAGGGAATCTCTATAATATATGACTTTGCCTTTTTGAATTGAACTGATAAAACTATTTAACTTTTTGTGACATTAGGGTCCAACGTTTACACATCTGAATATAATTTAGGGATTTAGATTGGCAGGGCTTCACATATGAACACAAGTAGTATCTTAGCCATAGTTTATCACCCTTTCCCCTGATTCATTAGCCTTTTCGTACATCCTCTTGTTCTTGTTATTTGTCTCGAGCGTTTTTCTGTCATTGCAAACCTTTTCTCCTTTGCTCAAAAATGGTTTAATGTTCAGCTCATTGAAAGTGATCATAACATGTCTGTGACCAAATTAGCTGAACTAAGGATTGATTTGTTCATACTGTTGTCTCTTCTTTTCCTTTTTATCCCCCCTCTATATTCTCTTTTCTCTCTGCTCTTCCTTCTGGCACAATATTAGTAACATACTTGGCCTCACCACCCCTCTCACAATAACCCCATTTCTGGAGCCTTCCTTGTCGTCTGTGTGCTGTGGGTGCTGTGCTGTAGCTCCAACAAAAATAGAGATAAAAAAAAAAGCAACTAACCTTTCCAAAGCTGGGAAAAGAGGGTACGCAAACTTGTGAAACTGATTTGTCCCAATTTTTCCAGAAACAAGAAGAAACAAAAGTTTTTAAAAAAAATACTCGGAGAGGGAAAAAAGAAGATCAGATTACAGGATGTCACTATTCATACATCAACGACAGAGGAAACAAATTTGGTCAATGGTAACAGAAAAATGGAGGCTGGAAGCAAAGTTTGTGCACATGGATGCAGCTATGTGCACTCACTTCTGTTCTGTGCTGTTCTGTCGTGCTGGTGGGTCCCAGCCCACCTGGTTGGACTGTACAGTTAGACCGCTATGTTAATGTACGCCTTCTGCCAGTCGAGCGTGCATTTACAGGAGCAGCAGACGTCGAACTTTACAGAAATCTTCTTTTTTCTCTTTCCCCTCTTGCGCTCTTCTTGCTCTTCTTACTGCCATTGTTTCCCCATCCTCTACTGCCCTGCCTTCTGAACGACGGCATGGGGAAGTTCATTTTGCACTTTTTTGAAAATGTAATAAAAATAATAACGATGATTATAGTTTTTGATGTAGGTGGTGATGATTATAGCTTTGGTGAAAATCAAGGGAGGAGAATTTGGAAAGGTTGACGGCGGATGGAGGGAGAGGTAATATCTGCTCCGTGATTTCAGGGTTTGGAGTTGAAGCGGAGGACACAGAGGATGCAGGGCTGTCATCCTACTCTTCTTAGTCTTTTCAGTGTTTAAATTTCTTTTTTTGGGGAAAATTGTAGAGAACTTCTGTGCTTATGTGCGTGTACTTTCAAAGCATGCAGGACTCCTGGTGGGAGTCTGCAGTTGTTTGAAATGTCAGACGTGGATGTAGATTCAAGGCACGTCTGCTTGTCTCATCGAAACTGGCCAGCACAACAGTGCTATTACACAGTGTGTCGATTAACATCAAGCTTTTCAGAGCTCTAAGCTACAGCCTGCAAGTTGCAACAAAAAAAAGAACAGTATGCATATATATATATATATATATATATATATATATTTGCATACTGTTCTTTTTTTTTTTTTTGGACTAAACTGACAGAAAAACCATGTTTTGAATTTTAGTTTCTGTTCACAGGTATTACAAATGACAGACAACGGGTATGATATTAGATGATTGACTTATCTGCCACTGAGAGATACTGTAGGAGTGGATTAGATGTTATCTACTCTAATGCAGTAGTAGCTGCCCGGTTTGTCAAAAACATTCAGCTAAGCTTCATATCTCTATAAATAAAGCGGCACCATTATAATTAAAAAAGGGCAGAGGTTACTACGAGTCTGTGATTACTGATAGTTTACCCTCTATATGAATTGTTTGCAGTTCACCTCAAATACGCCCCTATGAAGCTTTAGGCTAAATTTCATGTCCCTGATGTAGTCCTTCCTTTTGCACTCTCCAATCTATCTACACCGTTGCACTTTTTTCAAAGAGTGGCAAAAAATGTGGAAGCTCCTTAAAGAACCAGAGAAACTTTCTAAATGTTCACTGTATTCAAATGTATGTAACTTAAAATGTCTGCATGCATAATAGACACATTTATAGATTCTGCAAATTCAACTTTGTTTTTATAGCACATTTTCAGACAGTTAAAGCCAAATAAAAGATACACAAGCCTACAATACGGAGTCTAAAGAAACAAAGCAATCATCTTGCGACAATCTATTTTACATAGAAGTGTTAATCTTAATCTTTTTTTTTCTTAGTTCGGAAGAGAATATGTAAATGCATTAAAGTGCATTATAACAAAGATGCAATAGTTTGACTATTTTTGAATATTTTGAGCCTATAATTTATGTTAGGCCTTTACATAATCAACAAAGGCAACTGGGAAACCCTAAGCCTGTAAAATGTAGGCCTATGGGGTAAAAGTAAGAGACTATGCAAGCAACAATAAGATCAATCTTATCATGAAGTCAAACTATACTGGTACTCAGACAGGGTTTTAATGCAGAACAAATTCAGCCATCTAAAAGGCCCAGTCAGGGGAACTATATGTTAATAAAATCAATAGCATAGTGGTTAGTTCAACTACTTTTAAAATGTCTTGGTGTAGGTTGTTTAAAATTGCTGAAATCTTATGTCTAATATTTCTGAGCACCAGAAAAAAGATTAGTGCTATTTTTGAAAAAATATAAAACACCTCTTTGCTAGAAACTGGATTTCTGTAGTTGTAAAGGAACTTTTATTATGTGGCTCCTAAAACTTCAGTTTAGCAACATAATACAACAGAATGTTTTTTTAAATTAATATATTCATTATGGATAAGGATAACTTTCAAAGCCATGCTTCATGGTGTTTTAATGCACCGTGATCACTTTTTCTAAACTCCTGTATCTGTTAGCTGTGCTGCCATAATAATGATTGCTTGCATTTAAAAAATACAAATTTTGAGGAATTGATTCAGTTGAGCATTTTTTTTTTCATTTCTGTACGTGAACTTAATAGGTAACAACTGATAACTAATTAAAAATTAAAAATGCTGTTTTGGTTTTTAAATCTGCCTATAGGGATGTCTCTATAGTATTAGGTTATGAAAAGGTTGACAATTTTTGTTTTTGGACGGTCTGCAAAGCCCTAGAACCAAAACAACTGGATACAGAAAGATTGTTACTGACTAATTACATTTTTTTTATGAAACTTGCTTTTTGAAATGGCTGCCTTAGCAGGTCCCTACATAGCACAACCTCTGTTAGTTCAGCTTTTTTAGCTCGTTTTATTCACACTAAAGATGGAGTCAACATTCAACTGTGCAGATGTAAGCTGGCCGGCATCGTATTACTCCTGTTCATGAGGGTCGGTAAGCTTTTCTGGGCAGCATGGTGTGCGCCGAGTATGTTTTGGGCACCGTCTTTCATGTGAACCTCAGTGCTGGCTGCCGTGATGCAGTGATCCACTCCAGTGCCCTTCAGAACAATTGGCCATCCATGGAACAGGGCTCACTGTTTTGACAGCAAGTGCCTGCAGTGTCACAGCACATTACACTCCCATTAGGTGGTCAGAAAGGAGCAATATCTGCTTCCTTGAACCTGGGGGGTTCACAATTTGCAGAAATAACTCTGGCTAAAAAAATAGGGACATGGAGTGCTTATATTTTTAAGGACATGAATAAAAGTGAAGGCAGTTCCATCTATTCATTCACATGGCTTGCTTTAACTTTGAGAATATTGGAGCTTTTCCCAGGTAGAATTAGGGAAGGAAGTGGGTACATCCTGAACAGATGCCGAGTCCATCAGAAGGCTAACAAAGGATGTTTGCGGACATCACATAGGCGAGCCCCCAGGTGACGAGTCGTCCCTGTTCACAGTTTTCTGTCAGTGCAGACCATTGCTTCACCTGGCATCTCAGGTAAAGACAGAAACTAATCAGTGTGCTCACTTCTCACTCAAGACGTGAAAACATTGTCTGCAATTATTAAGTCAACCCTGTTACTCAGCTATGTAACATATTTTTCAGAGGTGTATGCTACCAGGTTTTTTAAAAAGCTCAGTCAGATGTGACTGACAATGGAAAAATGTGAGGAAAAAAATGTGTTTGCAATATTTCCTGTATAAAGATATTAGATGCTAAATATCTCCCTTTAATTGCAATGCCACCTGCCTCGCACCTCTAAATGTGTAGTGCTTTCTTGGCACCAAAAATGTCAGGAGTGACCTTCAGCAAGCCACGGCTCATGAATATACCAGGACATTACAGATGTTCCCAGTCAAGTTTTTTTCCCCCCAAGACGCGAGGTTGATTTGGTGCGTTTGTTCAGCCTCTATGCTGTCTCTCATCATTATGTTCAGTTCCTTGCAGAGCCAGTAAGCAGCTGCTGGTGTAGGTCTTGTTAAAAATCTGTTTTTGCAGAGTTACTGTAACTTTTTTGTTACAGAAAACTCCTTTTGAATGGAGTTTTTCTAAAGCTCCATTCAGAAAAACTGGCTCCCTGGTCATGATATGTACATCCTTTAATACAAATTATTTTTTTATTGCTGTAAGTAAAAAAATGTATAAAGATTCAAATACCTTATTTCAGAATATTTAGGTTTGGAGAAATAAAACCTATTTAAAAATCTTATTTATCATACAAATTCTAAAATCTATAATAATAACTATTGCATATATATTCTCTTTGAACCTGTCCTATTACATTTCCCAGAATCTTTATTTCTTGTGTGCTCTGTATTCTGGCCATATTTAACCTTGGAGACAGAAAGACAGAGAGAAGGTGTATTTTGTTTCTGATTGACCATATTTTTGTTGATCTGGTGATTTATTTTGAATAATTGCTATACTAAAAGACGGAATTAGAGCAGATAATCAGATTTCAATATCCTAAGCTTCTTAATACTGAGTACTCTATCAATCTTTCCAACAGGTTTTGAACACAAACAGCCACATTCCATCACGGATCCTTAACCATTTCTAACGGTGATCGTGAGGCAGTTCTTCTCACATTCATCTTTCGTTTCATTTTTTACAGTTGTAAAAAGAAAGTGTCGTTCTAATCTCGCCATTTTAAATCCACCTGTGGATTCAGAAATCTCCGCAGGTTTATGTTTATAATGGTAGGATAAAAACTTGTTTTCCTGCCATTCCTCCCAAACAACCAGTTGATATGTTCATAGGTTTTGGTGAAAGCTTTGTGGCTATCATATTAACTTAACCATTGTGCTAATAGTGTGTGGTGTTGAGATAAATGTTGTGTCAACCAGTCTGTTTTTCTTGGTTATATTTCTTTTAAACTGAAATTTAGGAAAGTAGCTTTTTTTATCGTTGCAACTTCCAAATCTTTGAAGATCAATGAACTAGATGCTACATAAATGTTGTGTTCTATGAAACAAACCTGAGTTTATGTTTTTTCATACCCCGGTCACATATTACTATTAAATGTATAGAGAAACTCTAATCAACCAAAAAAAAAGTTACATGAAATCAAAAAGAGATTATGTTCTTTTTATTGAAAAATTGAACTCTTTGTTGATGGAATGCGGCTTTAAGAGTGAAATATTTAAGCTAATAGCTTAAATTTGGCACAGACAATCATAGTTGCCCAAAGATGATTCCAACAGAAAGAATTATGTCTTTCTTGAAATGAAAGAAAGCTGTTGGCTGATTTGAACTGTACGGGAATAAAACCTACTCCTAAAGTTGCATCTTTTGGATGTTTTTATGCAAGGGTGACTTTATTGAAGTTCCATAAATAGCTTTGAACTCTCACAACTGAATGGATCGTCCCTGTTACCTGATATTCCCACAAGGTTGACGATAGTATTTGCCCTTGTCTCTTCGCTCTTTCCCTTAATATTCTATAGCAGTTTTCCTTGATGGATTCCTTGATTAAGAATCAGTGACTCACTTTATTGGAAAGGTGCCTGCTCTGCCATGCTCTTTTTCAAAGTGAAATTAGGGGCGTTCTTTCTCTTGGAGACTTTAACGTCTCTCTCTGTGTGTGTGGGTTAGTGAGGCTGTAGTAAATACATCCTGGAGGAACGTTTTGACTGTCCATGTTTTGTTTTTCCCCTGAATCATGTTGTGATGGCTGTGTAAGCTCCGGAGTCATCTGGCTCACCTTAGTTTTTTGTCTATGCGTTCATCCTGCCCTGCTCAGACAGACCTTTCCTCTCCCTCCCCCGAACTCGCCTTTTCAATTGTTTTAAGCATCTGGTGAAAACCAGTGTGACTCCTCCCATTCAGGGTTGTGTGAACAGTAACTACACAAATATGAAAAACAATAACGAGTAATACTTTCGTACGTTGTGTACGTATGCGTGTGCTTGGTGTTCTTGTGTTTTTATTTCTTCTTTACGGAACATTTTTGTTTGGTTTTGTTTTTTAAACAACTTTATGTAAACATTGTTGGTGAAAATGAACATTTATTGTACTCCGAGGTTTCGTTTGTCACTCGAGGCGATGAAGAAAACAATGATACACATGAATAACAATGGTGATGTTGATGATTATGAAGCTGATTATACCTGCCCTTCTTGAATAAGGGCTTTTGATGTCTGTTGTGTTTTTGTTGGGGGTGTCGTGGCGTCAAGGCAAGACAAGCAAAGGGAGAAGGAATGTTACCCGACGCATCCCAGGTTCTCGGTTCCCCATATATTACCAGGTAACTTAAAGCAATCTAAATTGTAGCCATGAATCATCACTGCATACTTATAACATGTTTTGTGGTGTGTGAGAACATCACACACAACCCTGTTGAGTCAGTCGCTTGGCATCAAATCCTCCTGTCAGCTTACAGGCTCTGGGATTTACTAAAATGCCATTGTGTTAGACGGGATTGACCCTGTCCTGACACCCGTGATGCCTTCCTCATCGAATTTGGAAACATTATTGATGTGCACAGAGCCATGCATAAGGATGGCCATGTATGGAGCGGTAAATGGCTTCCATCATCCAACTGCGGCGCAGGATATTTGCATGGATGTGATTTTGCCTCTTGTTGTTCCCAAATGGGCTGACGTGAACCTGCCAAATACCCGGCTTGTCTTTTGCTTAGTGAACTATTGTTTTGAGCTCTAAAACTTCAGGATTAGAGAGACAGCCGGACCATACACTGCCATATTGGGATGTACAAAGCTTTATTAGAGATGCACCGATCAGAGAGTTTTCGGCGGATTTTCCACTTTCTGATTTTGCGAAGGTTTGACCTTTGGAGGCAGAGTTTAATCAATTCTGATATATCTTTAAGAATAACAAATACTTTTAAAAAATCTTTATTTCGTATCCTCTATTTTAATACCCCAAAAAAATAACCTGTCTTAATGAAAAAAAAAGTTACTGATAAAATGTTTCTGTGTATAACAACCCACAGTTACAGGTGTTGCGAAATTTGGTAATGACAGCAGCGGTACAAATTAAACTCAAATGAAAGCACTTGCTCTACACGACAGATCACTGTGTCAAAGAAAAAGATGCACCTTTGTTTTCTCGAGGAATTTACAAATCGTCTTAATGTTGAGCGATATCTTGGAAGCGAATGTCTTTTGCTGTCACACTGTGTGTGTGTGACGGAGGAGAGCGCTCAGTTTGAAACAATTAACTTTAACAGTGAAGGCAGCCAATTTTGCCAAATCCACCATGTTTCCTGATTGACACAATTGAACCTAAAACAAACTTTTCTCCAGTACAATCAGCCTTAGTACAAAATAGCTTCCCTTTTTAAATTTTGGGATCTTCCCGTGACTTACTTTTAAAATGCCTCGTCTATACTGTAAGAACTAATTCTGCTCAGTAACAACTTATAACAACTGCCAATAACTTTTCAGTGCTTGGTCACCAGATGATTTCTGGTGCAGCTCTGGAATTTATGAATACATGCGGAGATACAATGCTCAATTCGTTATGATAACAGCATGATTTGACATTTATTAAAACATGTTTAAAAACAGGACCGTAGTCAAGTGCCAAAAATCTCGAATCACCCTTTCCTGTGCCGCACCCTTTTAAGTCGGGGAAAGCATGCAGCAATGGAGCTTTTTAGTTTCAGGTTTCTTGCAGAAGCGTCTGCCCCTGACACGTCAAGATCTCTCAGATACTCCCGGCAGCTGTTTCCAGGAAAGCAGTAGATGAATATAAATATCTGCCTTGATTTGTAGCACCATCTCTTAGAGGCAGTCCCACAGGGACTCTGAAGGTCCACAAGCTACACCCAAAAAAAGCCCAGCTACTTCTCTCCAAACTGGATCTGTTGCAGGTTGTAGTTTAGATGGCATTGTCCAAATCCTGCCATTTATACAGAGGTATTTTATTTATTTTTAAATCAGGGGAATAACAAGCAATAATTTTAACCGATCCACTGAATCTAAACTAAGAGGTGGTGTTATTTTTGCTTTCAGGGATGTCAAGGGTAACACTCCTGCATTTAGTTGGGTTTCTGAACTCCTTTCTCCACTTGCCTTGTCCCACCTCTTCAACAAAGAATGCTCTAACTTTAAACACACAATTGTGATGTGTACAATCTGATTCCATGTACTTATTTATGTATCTTTTTGCCAACTTTGTATAGTGTATAAATACATATATAAATATACAAACCATGACAGTACTGTATAGATTTTAGCTGCCTGGTAAGGTTAATATTATATACTTGGTAGACTAAAAGAAAAAGCGTAGAGCTGTTCAAAAGCCAGTTACTGAGGAAAAAACGAATTGCTTTCTGTAACAACTGATGCCACTGGCTCTCTTTTTATAATCTAAGTTCTTGCTTTCCTTTTTTATTGTAGCCAGTGGGATTTGGTTTGTCCATCTTTTGAGTTTGTTTGCTTACGTCTTTTCTTTGAAAGACACAGCAAGGTTCTGGCAGCCAGGAGAGTGCAGTGGAACGCAGACTGGAACCCTGTGCAGTTGTGCGTGTTTGTTTTTTGGTGTGCGTCCGTCCATCGTAGTGCTTAGTGCTCTTTGTGCAGTGCCTCCCTCCTCCCTCTTTTTTATCTTACACAGATTGCTCACTAAGATGCAGGAGAATTGTGTTTGCTGAAGCTAGCCGATGCCCTACTTACTCTTTTTCTTCCTCACATCCGCTCTGTTTCTTCATTACACCGCTGAGTTTTAATCCCTCACTAAGTATAGATTTCCACTTCCTCTACACGATAGTTCATTTACTATCCCATTCAGATGATAATGCGCACACCACCGGAGTCTAATTTTCCGGTAATCCATTCCTCCCCCCATCATCTATCCTGGATTCTTTGTCCATTAGGACCTCCCATCCGTCACCCTCCACATTACATTTTCTAAAGAGCTCTGTGGACCAGAGAATAGGCAAAAAAACAAACAAAAAAAATAGAACAAAGATCCATGTTTCTCATCCCAAAACTCAGAGCAAAGGAAATGTATCGGCTCAGCATGCAGCAACACAAAGCAGCCATATTTAAAGTCAAGCACAGATGTGAGAGTCTAGTTTATGTTGTGGCGGCTTCACCGCTGCCTGCTTGTAGCAAGAGCGAGAGGACAAAAAAAAACGCCTTAAAGATCGGACCAACCACACATAAAAAGGTAGTGGGATGTGTACATTTGTAGAAAACCCTCCCCTGTCCTTCACCACCTTTATTACTTGGTATTCCAGTGTGCTGCTTGGTTGCTTTGTACATATCTGTGTAGTACTTCTGTTGATGTCTCTGCACTGGTTTAGTAAAGGGTTTTTACTAGGTGTTCTGAGCAGACGCTCTCCCTCTCCTGTTTTTGTCCCAATCTCCTTAAAACAACACTTCAAACATTCCATTTGAACTTGAACCAAACAGCTACTGAAAACAATTGGATTTCAATGGTAGCTGAAGCGGAGGATTGAACTGCGGACGTCTCTAACTGGAGCCATGATAATAACCGAGACGCCTTGGTTACATTCCTCTGAAACCTGCAGAAACTCCGCACCTCCCCACATGGCTCTCTGTTGCTTTTAACCAACCTCCATTCTGTTCTCCCCTAGTCGGTTGGGAGGGCCCTGAGAGGCAGCAGAGATTTCGTGGAGAGGCGTGACCCTGCGGTCGAACCCAGCAAAGGGAGGGAGAGCGTCTCACGCCGCAGCTCAGTAGCACTTTGGTTTTGCGTTCCACGTTTATTTTTTTCAGCCTCTCCTGTTTTTTGCGGGCCGAGCGGACTGTGATCTTACTGGTTGATTTCTGTTTTCCTGTTCTTGCTCTCCTCCACTCATCAGTGTTACACAGTGTGCCGGGTGGACGGAGCCTTGGACCTGAGCTCTGATGTTGTTCCATATTAAAGAATCATTTTTGCTACACCTGTGTCCAGAGTCTCATTGGTCTGTCGTTGTGCTTTACTTTTTGGTATACTGTGACTAGGACTGCACTGCAATACTGGAACGTCATATTTGCTTAACATCTTGTTATGTAACCAGCAATTATTCTGCTTCTGCACCTGAAAGTAGCTGATTATCTGATCGTTCAATCCGCAACAGTTTTGATTGTCAGTAAGCACTTAATTACCTTAATTTCAACTATTTTATTCAGGCCGATGCATCCCAACACATACGAACTGTCTTTTAGGATTTTAATAAATATTAAAGGCTTATAGAGGGTCTACTATTAGAGATCCTATCTCATTGAATATAGAGCTGCTGTTGGCTACATATTTCATTCCCTTTCTAACGTTTATTGCCTTATTGCGATAATTCTCTTTGTATATAAGGTGGGTTTTGTTAAAAAGACAAAGTACTGCTCATTTTCAAAGTGTATCCAAAATCATCAGATTTGTGCATTTGCATTCAGCTCCCACAGTAAATTCTTTCTAGAAACCGTATGGATATGATCAATGATTAGAGCTGAATGTTTATCACAATACAAAAATTAGATGTTTGCAGTAATAAAAATGATTGATGTCACTTTCAACATGGCTGGCAACCTTTTTTTTAAAGGCACTCCGTTTTTACTAATATTATAGCATCATGTTGATGTTTCAATTATCTTAATTAGTGCAACACCAACAGATTTAGCACTAATTTGGATAATAATAGTTATGCACTATTTCTTACCGGATAATACAAACCAGTAGGTGATATGTCACAGAACTGAGTATGTTGCTTTATTGTGTAATTAGATTGGGAAGCTTATCTATTTGACAGGTGGAGTCTGATTTCCAGTCTCAAATCTTTTGTCGCTTGTAACAGAAAGGAATCCCTACAGTATAATGCTGACCCCACCGTGATGGAGTTCTGCATTTTCAACATTTTGTTTTAGATGTGCACAAAGGAATATTTATTTATGTGCTTGTCTGACCAGTTCTCCTTATTCTACACAAACTGCAAATAGGATATCTCTGGGTTAATTTCAAGCAATGGCTTACATGTTTGCATAAATACCAACAGATTCTCATTAGTTGTTATCTCCAGCTCCTTTGAGGTAACCCAGTTTTGGCTGCTTCTATGATTAAAGCTCTCTCAATTTGTATGAATAGGCTTGTTTTAAAATGTGATGTCTGAAGCTTCGTTTCCAACGGGACCAGTTTTGAAGGGACTTTTTGCAATGATTTTTTTGTGGTGATATCAGACCAGATTTTCATAATTTTATTTGAGATAATATTAAAACTATTAGTTTTTTTCCCTTTCATTTGACCATTATGTACTATTTTGTGTTGTTCTATTGCATACGATCTAATAAAATAAATGTAAGGTTGGAGCTACAAGGTGCCAAAACTTAGGCTAAAAATCAACAACAGGACATTTCTGGCACTCTTCATGCAGAATAAATTATTTGCCTGCTACTTTTCCTGCATATTGACAAAATTTGGTTTTCTGTGGTCAAGGGTGCTTTTGGCTTCATGGTTCAGTCACACACAAAAAATCAGTCACAATAAACTTTAAAATGCAAAGAGGTGTCTATAATGAGTTTAAATGCACCTTTTTAAATAACAATAGACAGTGAAGTGGTATATATTTAATACTATTTATATACTTCCCACAAAAACTGGAGCCTTTCATCCTTCAACCCTTGCAGACAAAAATCACTTTAAAATGGTCAAAAAGATTCAAACGCATATAGCTTAGCATACAGAGGCTTGAAGGAGTATTTATCCGCTTTGAACCTAAACAGATTTGTCTGATGTTACAGTACAATTACAAATGATAGTTTATTTAGTTTAGATTCTATTTGAATGAATGAATGCACATGTCTGTGTTGGTTACGATTTAACTTTGCAACCTTCTGCATTCCTGCTGAGAAATTTGCCTCTGATGGGTCAGAAACTGATGTTTGGTGAAAAATCAGCTTGATTTAACTGGGACCGCTATGAAAAGTTTTAACATCATTTGCTGAAGGACATGTGAATTTGCAAAGGTTGTTTTAGCCTTCAAGACCAATTAAAAATGTGTAGTGGACAGCTTTTGCTCTGAGCAACACATTAGTCAGCATTAAAGAAAATGAATCATACAGTTTCATGCTGCATTCTGGAGGAAATGTCTCTCCTATTTTTTAGTGGTGATGGGGAATCATCTTTACAACTAGGGCGGTGAAATATTGTGCAGGTTATTTCACTTTTCCGATTTTTTGCTTTAGGAGCTTCAGAGCCATCCGTGTAACTCAGGTTCCATTCATGTGTGTCTAACTATCTCTTGTAGATGTGAAAAATGCTGTTGTTTTTGCCTGAACTATCTTATTTCATGCCTTAATTTTCCACACCATATTCTGGTCACCATCCATGTAATCACCAAAGCTGGGTGAAATGTAGAATGGAAAAAGATGACAGTGCAATTTGCTCCAAACCATGCATGGAAGGTTTGTCCATTAAGTACAAAAGTTAGAGAAGGAGGCTGTAAGAAGAAAAGCCTTGCAGACGCAAACCAGTGAAGCAGAAGGAGCACCTCTGAGACCACGGCAACACAAAGACAAGTCTGAGCATCTGAGCTGATTCTTTGAGCCCCTAAACATTATTTCCATGCATTTTATGTCAGACCAAGGGAGCAGGCTATTGAACTGACAGGAAAACCTTGGAGGGTCTCCCCTGGACAATCAGCAGCAGAATGAAACAGGTGAGTGCATCAGCACAATAGGACACCCTTGCTTGCATCACTTCGACCTATTTTTAGAAATGCATGATCTCCCCTTTTTGTCTTGTACCCTTCTGCCCTCAACGTGTTGCCTCAAGTGCAAACTGCACCAAAATGTTTGAGGATGCCAAGTTTATCTTGAATATTTTGATCAAAAGCATGGATGAAAGAAAGTGTTTCGCAGAGGCATTCACATTAGGTGTGAATTATGTAGATGAAGAAGCAACACTGGCTGCTGCATTCTCAGGAAATCTGAGAGTCTCTGGATCCTCATTTAAATACAGGACAGCAGGTGTTTCCATTCGTTCCTCCAGTCTGACCGTCAGATTGAAGTTGCTCAAACAAGTCCAATCATATGGTGTAATCTTTGATTGGAATGAAAATAGGCATCCAGTCTAAACCTGTTTTGTCGATCCCTGTTGAATTTATAATTATAGAAGCCAATAATGTGCACATTGTGTTAAGAAGAAAAGACGCAGGAAATGAGATGTCAGTTTCAATGATGCAGGCGTCTCCCCATAGTTATTTTTTGGAGGAGATAATACACAGTTCCAAGCTTAGCATGACAGGATGTCAAGCTCGAAAGACTGTGGAGAAAAAAAAATGCAAGCAACAGCTTGGTAAAGACAGGCTCTATCCATGCACTACTGGTGTTCACCAGATGGAAGGAATGGAAGAAAAGCAAGAAGTGATGTAGCAGAGAGAGAGAGAGAGAGAAAAGAAAAGCTGTGTGAGTCTGAGGAAATTAGATGGCATGAAAAGAAATGGGAGGTGAGAATTAAAGGAGAAATGTGGAAATAGTGTGAGCAGCAGCAGAGCGCCATTAAAAAAAAGTATTTTGATGCTACAATTTAGAGCCCAATCTGATGAAAATGTGAGTGAAGTAACATGGTCTTTGAAAAAATGTGCACAAATTTACTAAAAACATCTATTTTTACAAGAAAACTAGTTGTTTTTATTCATTTTCAATTAAAGCAGTTATGTTTATATGGCTTCTGCTGATAAAGCTTTGATGAATGTATGTTTTTAAAATTGGGGAAATGTTTGGCTGCTGTCACTGGTAAATGATTAAACCCTGTCTTGGATGGACTTTTTTTATTATCAAGATGTCAGATTTCAAACCATCCATTATTTTTTTTACATAACTTTAGACTAAAATCAGAGCCTTGGTGGCATCACAATGCCATCTAGTGGACACATGGTAGAACAGCCCAGACTGGTTGTGTATTTAAGCTTCACTAGATCCTGGAGTTCATCCTTGCTGCAACATGCACTATTCAAATAAATGAATAAACCTGAACAGAAGGTTAAAGAGTTCTAAGAAAGCATGCTTATAACATTGATTCAAATTGTGTTTGTGCTCCAAAGGTTAGATATGCGCAGTGGTTTTCGAAGGTTTTTCTCCTTTGACGTTGTTTCTCTTCCCGAAAACTACTGTTTATTTGAGCTTCTCATCCAGAGTCAATGCTTTGCCGAACTAAAATTTTCCCACAATTATAGCTGCCTATCTTTTTAGGACATTTCCAAGAATAATAAATGAATAGAGAAAGCCCTTTTGTCTGCGCGTTTCCTTTGAAATAGCATGTGTGTATTTTCACCTTTGAAATTTACAAATCACATTTATTACATGGTGCTTTTTCCTTCTTTTTTTTAAACAATCTCCTAATGTCACCACTTTTTTTCTATCCGAGACCTCTCAAGAGGCCTTTGATGGCTCTGTGTAACAGAGAGCTGTCTGCAGTGTTTTGTGTTATTACCGAACAAATTGCAGAAAAGAAGCTGAAACTGAACAAATTTCAGAGAGGAGGAAAGAACATTTTAACAATGGCTTCTTGTGGAACAACATTACGCTCACACTATTTCATATCATTTTAATGCACTTCACCTGTAATGCTCTGTCCCTTTCATGGGATCCCCTAGCAACAGAATTGTGTTTACCTTCAAACCGGCTCTGGTATCGCTGGTATGTCCTAGGGGGTCAGGCTTTTTATTCACACATTCTCTCTATTTTCCTTTTTTTACCTCATTATATTCAGAGGAAATGAGAGTGAGAGTGCTATTACTAAGACTTCTGTTCACACACAAGGCTTTTGAGTTTTTTCTTCCATTATCTTACTCTGTTGGTAGTTGCTCTAATTGATTGTAAAAGCTAAAAATGCTCTCCTTGTTATTTTTATTTCAGATTACAGTTGGGTGCATGTGTCTGCAGGATTTTGCAGCATCAATCATTCTCGATGATACGCGGACAAGTTACAGCGGACACAGATGCTTTGGCAGGCAAGGATTGTCACGACGCCTGTTGTAGCAACTGACAGGCAGGGAGGACTCAGCAAAGACACTCTAACACCCACAAAGAATCTCACACATTGGCCTCTTGGGGGAGTAAAGGTAGGCTGAAGATGAGATGGCTGGGGTAATAACCTTGATTCCCTCTGTTTTAGATTTATTTACTATTTACAATTTCTGGTTGTAGCTTTCAGACAGGATGAGTTTCAGTACATACTGGTTCTGGTGGATCGGGCTTCTCATCAAACCAGCGGCCGGTTATATTTTACAAGCCCAGTTTGGACCTCATTGACATCCGTCAGTTTGGGTAAGTGTCAGGGCAGGTAAGAACTGTCTAACACACTGTCAGCTTTCACTGTCCAGTGTCATCACTGTCCACCGTGAAACACTCAGGCAGGGATTGTGAGTCAGGCAAGGGTGAAAGCAAGCTCATCCTCGCTCTTACTCTTACCAAATGATGCCGAGATCAATGAAATTATCTACCAAGGGCAATTTCATACCATTTTATGAGTATCAACTTACCCACATTCGTTTGAATGGGTTGTTTTCAGTTTGCCAGTGATGAACCAGATGTTGCAGTCTATGTTTTAAAAAGTAATGTTTGCTTTTCAGCCTCAATTGTTGAGTCATCTTGTAACACAAAGATGACGCTGTGGTAGGGGAATATTTTCAAGGTAAACTGGGATCCCAGTTTAATACATGTTTTATTTCACTATAAACATAAAAACCACAATCACCGGTACATTAATTATGTAACTTTCGTCCTGTTAGCACACCTGAATATTTATGATTGTTTGGTGAAGCTAAATGGCAAATTTTACATTAATGTCTATGCATATTACAAAAAATATATACTATACTGCATCATAAAATAACTTTCCTTTGAATATTATTTAATCACCAGTGCTTTAGCATCTCTCAGAATGATAGAAAATCTAATATTTTGACCCTTTGTTCATGAGGATGTGCTGTCCCTCACCATCTTACTAAGCTAAATCTTACAGGAAAACTGTTCATGAGGTCAACACAATTGTGTGAATGACCTTGAATAAAATTTTGTAAGTCATGCACACAAAAATGGGCCATGTTTTAAAACCTGGCTGCACACGTTGCAGGAGGCCCAGCTGACAACTAAGTTACAATCTAACTCAGTTCCCAAAACAGTTTTTTAAAACAGCTATTACTTGTGATGTTTCCCCTGAGATGCAGCTGTTGTTTGTTGTTGTTGTTTTTTGTTTGTTTCTAGGCTCTTGGTATCCGAAAATTTCATGTCTCAAACTAAGCAGTACTACCAGCATCCCATAAACTCGGATGGTTTTGGGTCTTTGCCAACCATCCTTAACAAATCCAGAGTCAGCAGCTTCCATCGTGTGAGGACTCTTTCCAAAATAAGAGTGTTTGGAGGAAAAATTATTACTACTTTACCTTTTATATTATCTTTACTATTCAACAGACACGAAACAAGTAGTAAACCGTCTATCGTCTGTGTTTCCGCAGTCTGAGTATCAAAGATTGTTTGTGCCTCATCGTCTAACTCCATCAGGTAAAAACGTAAGCTGTTGCTGCAGACAGATGATGAGATGAGAAATGATAGAAATAAGAACAATTATCTTTGCTGCAGTTTCTCACCACATGAAAATGGGTCCGACAGTAGAGACAGGATTCACCAAAGGAACAAACCTGCAATTAAACACCTTTCAGGAGAAAAAACCCTGCACGGTGAGCATCGCTTAACAGTTAAACATTCTTCACACCCTTTAAGGTTTTCTAAACTCCTCTGATTAAAACAACAAACTTAAAAAGTGTTTCTTTGGGATTTTATGTGTTAAAGCAGCTCTAAATAATGCAAAGCTCTGAGGTGGAAGAAAACAGATGTTGCATGAGTCGTATTTTTACAAATGGAAAACTAAATAGCATTGCATGCTTTCAGAACCTCCAGGTTAAATACGTTTTGCATTTTGATTGACTAATAGTCTCAAACAAACCTCTGAGGACTTCAGAGAACGGTGGCATGTATACTAATTACATGACTTCTGAATGAAACTGTACCTATTTCCATACTTTAAAGTAAAGGTGGATGAATAGAAATGCATGTTACGCTTTTCATCTGTATATTAAATTTAGATTGTTTTTATTTTTGTGGTTTATCTACTTTATTGATAATATTAAAAAGATTTACAAGTAGATGCTTTCCTCTTTTTGGTGGAAGTCTAATGTCACATTCTGTAGGGAGGAGGATTTATTAGCTTGTGTCTTTTTTCCTACTGAGGCATTCAATGCTAAGAAAGCTGAGTGATGAAGAAAATAATTTATAACTACAGTGTTTTCTATTGACTCAATGTTTGTTGGTGCTGGAAACAAAAAAATGAAAAGGAAAACATTAAAACATTATACAAGATTAATTTAGCTGGAAACTCCTGACAGTATGTGTCTCACCATCATGATCAGCCGCATGATATCAAAACACCGTTTTAAAACAGTATTCAATCATTCTTTAAAATAAAACAGATGATTTTGCTTTATATGTTGTATTATTTTAATTCTTAATTATAACTTGTTTCCCTTTGAAACTTTGGATTATCTGTCCAGGCGGAACCCCATCAGAGCAGCAGCTCAGTAATGAAGAGCGATTTTCTGCCACCGTCTTTATTTCAGGTTGGATAACATTCGATGTAAACCTGTTAATGGGGAAAAAACACACACACACATAATTTTATATGAAATGTTAAGATGTTATTTTCTTTTATTTCAGTTTAGTGATGGAATACGAGGTGTGTGCAGGAATTCTTCTAGAGAAACAGGATATACAAGAGATGCCATCACTTCCATAGCTGGCCCAGTTAGTCCCTATAATGCCAATTCTCTTTTCAATTTTTACATTTATTTATCAAAATAACATCTTCCTCTGTTTCATTATATTCTAGATCCCCCGTCTGCAATCACCCAAAACTAGAAGCAATGCAACAGCTGTGAAAACTATTGGAAAAAAGGTCAAATCTTCCCATTTGAAAACCCTCTTAATGAAACGGATCATCTCCTTTTGATATTTTATCCGAACTTCTCTTCCTTTCTTCTTTAGGAGCTCACAGGATTTTGCTTAAATAAACCAAATGAAATTTTCTCTAAAAGACCTTTTCATCCGTCACACTTCACTACACATTATGAGAGACAGTAAGTGTTATTTTTTTTATTATTTTCAGTATTTTAGGGAACACAAATAGCAAGTACATTTTTTGGCATAAATTCAAAACGTTATGAGTCTTATTATTAAGTTTAGCAATATAGCATGGTAGTGCCACCATTGCTGTGGGGATGCTTTCTTTCAAAGGGGGCATGAAAGCTCATCAGTCATTTAAAAGATGCTTTAAGCTAAACGCGTGGGAAATCCTAAAGGAAACCCGACCTGAGGCTGCAACAAACTAAGTTTCATTTTCCAGTATTGATAACAACCCACAAACCAGCGTGACAATACAGTGGTTTATCTGAAAGCATATTTATGCACAGCAGAAAATATGTCACAAGACTTAGATGTTTCTGTCTCCTAAGTTTCCTTAGGAAGCTGACTGAGGTTGAGCTTTTTGAGAATAATATGCACATGTCAGTCTCTACACATACAAATCTGTTAGATACACACGCGAAGGTTGTTTGTCTCTTAAAAGTATTGTTTCTGTATGGTTGAATACAAATGCTCTTTTTAGATTTCCTTTTTTTTAACAGCTGGTTTCTCCACCATTTTACAACTGTGCGCTACTCTGTGGCATTAAGTCTTGCTATGTTAATATTCAGATTCTGCCATAACTATCAGAGGGAGAGGAACTCTGTTCCTGCCGCAGGAATTATGAACACAAGTCGTGCAGTTGACAATAGCCACAACCATCAGAACACTGACAGGTAAGGTATCCTCATATTAATACTTAAATGACATCACGTTGGGTTCATTTTTGCAACTTACATCACCCATTTTTCCCACAGGTTCATGTTAATAGGTTAGTTGATCTCTCCACTTTAGGTTAACCTGTTTCTTCTTGTCTTAAAAAAAAACTTCCCTTTTAAGCAAACTGGTCCAGAGAAATATAGATAAAATATTTTGGTTTTTGTTTAGTTTCAGATTTGATTAGCTGTGGGATTATATGTCGGTGTGCTTTCTTTAAAAGCATCTAGTTCTCATTGACCGACAGAGAACGAGACGTAAGCTAACAAAAAAATGGCTCCACTCAGAGCGATCCAGGCTCGGACTTATATGAACCTCTGCAACGTATCAAGCTTCTGTGCCACCCACAGCTGCACGAAAAGAAGTGACAAACAAGTTCAACTACATAACATAACAGCCTTGAAGTGTGACAAACTGTGTATATTACAGCTTTATGGTACTGCACATCTTCTCTGCTGACATCAGAACATTGGAATTCTGCACATAACAAACTTCCAATAATTTCTTTAGGATGTGTCTGTGATGAATTTGCACATAGTTCAAATGTTGAAGGCAAAGGAGGGACTGGTTTATATATATATATATATATATATATATATATATATATATCCTACAAACCTAACATTTAAAAAGGTTCCATTTCATATCCTTAAATAAATTCATATACAAGCAGAAGTAACCAGTTAGTAAATACATTCCATCAGAATGTAATTTCTATTGCACACCATCACGAAGAGCAACACTTCAGAAAGAGCAAAGATAAGTTTCTAACAATATTCATAAGTTTAACAAATCCTTCACAACCATTCAGTCATCTGGAAATAAAAAAAGAATGTTGCCAGTTATGCAATCAGAAGAATCCAAGTTCTGAAAGATCAATCTGGAAGACCAATAGTCTGATAATTTTACAGGACCTCGAGGGAAATTAAAAAGGTTGTCTCAGTAAATGTTAAGCATTTACCACAAGTCATGTCGAGGAATCAGATACATTTGGAAGTAGGTGTTCTCTCTAGTTTGATGTGACCGGAATTAACTTTAACACTACATATAGAATCAATGTGTGAAAGAAATGATCTCATCATCCTCCAGACACCATCCCACAAACATGCTGAATGTCAATGACACGATGCAATCTGCTGTGTTTCCTAGAATTAGAATTTTTTTTTTTTAATGTATTAGTTTAAGATGTATATATGATTTGAATTGATTTTCTTGTAAAGTGCCTTGAGACAAAATGTGTTGCGCTATGTAAATAAGCTGATTCTTGATGCTTCTTAATTCTTGATACAGGGAAACATGAGTTGGCAACATTGTGCAGTCTGAATGCTGCTCTTTATCGCGGCCTTAGAAGGCATTTAAAGTTGATGGAGGAGATGGAAGGAGCTAAATGTAGGGGGAAATTTGAGAGGCCTGTTAGAGGCTGGAAAAGAGTCCCTGACAAGTGTGAAGGTTCATCTTTCAGTAGGAAAATAACCCTGTACATAAACCCAGATCTAATGTTTGGATAGAAGCCAAACAATGTGATACCTATTTTGTGTCACATCTAGTAATAACAGAGAAATTGTAAAGTTGTTCTCCATACAGTAAAATGTTAGAGTATTTTTTATTAGAAAAAAAGCTGCCAGAGACAAAACTACAATCAGACCTTTATTTGTAGTATCTGTGGCATTTTAGCTGCTTTCCCTTTGTTAAAAACACAAAAGTTATTTGGTCTATTCTAAAATGCAGTGAGGTCGCGGACACAAGGTTGTTTGTCCTATGTATCTTTGTGTTGCCCTAGGATTGACTGGCATCCTCTCCAGCGTTCACAGATATAAGGTAATAGACCAACGTATGACATGAAATAAATAGTTTATTTTGTTGTAAAGTAATAAAATGTAGGGTTAGGACCGCCTTCATAAGAGGAAATTGAATCCTTAAATGGCAAAAACAAGGTCTAAGCAGTCAGAAGATGGTAAAACAGCTACATGAAGAAATGCTAGCAGGATGTTAGCAACAGATCCTTCGGGTCTTGTGGGTTGTGAGGTTGGATTACTTCCCACAGATGTCATCAGATTGCTATTAGGGTCATTCTTAAGACCAGTAGCCGTTTTCTCATTCTCTCACTCACATTCTTGTGTGTTATCCATTTATTCCAGCATTATTATCAGACACAGAGATAGAAACTACTGCTGCATGAAAATGTTAAAATATCACATTATATCCTATGCATTGTCCCCATTGCAAATGTTACAGGATACTGCCACATGAGAACTGGCATTAATATTCTAACACAGATCAATGTTTCACTCTTTTAATAATATACGTGGATAGAGATCTGTGCAGACACAAAGAACTAGATTACGCACGAGCCCCACATGAATAATGTGCTCAGAGATGAGAGGAGAACAAGCCCTGGTCTGCTTAAAATCAGAAAAAAAGAGTAATGCCATCGTCAGTGACAAGAAGAAGTGCACAACATATATGACACAGCTGAATTTCTGCCCAGCAGGGTCCTTCGGGTTTGTTGGGGCACTAAAAATATTCTGCCTCATCATTTTCCACTATATATTTGAAGCCTCCACGACTTACCTTTTATGGTCAGGCACCCCAGCTATTCATCCCTTCAACTCTCTTTCTTGGCACTGACAACCATGCCATAAATATTTTTTTTAAATCCGAGACCAACACACTTATTTGCATGCGCAGACAGCCTCCCTTTAAAGGCGGAGCACTGACAAGCACATAACAAAGGTACTGACTGTGATGAGCAGAAACAACACTTGAGTAAACACACTGACACATGCCTGACATCGGCTTCATTCAGCTGAGTATTTAATAGCAAAGAACTGACAATAAGTTACAGTCAGCCTGATTATGTGCAGTCGAGAGAGATGTCACTGGTGTTGTTGCTTTATGATAATTCATATTCACAGTTGATTACAGAGTAAGAGTTAGCAGCAAATCTGAGACTAAGTAATGTATCTTCTGTACTAGCCACCATATCTTTCCACCTGAAACCAAACGCTGAGGGCTTTTCATGCCCCCTCTTCCTGTCCCCTTGTGTCTTCCAGCCCCTCCCCACCCTCATATTCATAGTCTATTGGAACATTTTCATACTCCAGCCCCTGTCCTTCATACTCAAACCCCTCTCCCTCACATATCATCTCTTCTTCCTCATATTCAACCAATTGTTCATCGTATTCAAGTTCGTCACCATCATGCTCAGTTACTGGCACCTCTTCACAGTCTTCCTGCTCCTCCAACTTAACCAAGATTTCTTCTTCATTGCTGCCGGAGTCTTCGATGTTTACTGCTGTTTCATCTGTTGCTAGTTTTGAGTTGCTGTTCTTTAGGATTCCATGAATCACTGGTTCCTCTCCAGCCTGAGCCAGCTCCTCAGCTTCTTCCTCAGCAGCCTTGCGTCGTCTTTCCTTCCTGTACTCACGGATCTCCATGAACTCAGCAGCCCCTTCACCAACCACAATCACCTCCTCGCCTACTGCAGGAGGCTCCATGACAGGATTGTGGTCGTAGGAAAATAGGTGGAGGAGTCGGAGTCGCTTCAGACTGGGAAGCTCTCTTATTTTGTTACGATCCATATCTAGGATCTCCAAAGACTCCATGCGAAGCAGGACTTTGGGGAAGGTTTCGAAGCGGTTTCCATACAGCCACAACCCCTTCAGAGTCTCCATGCGATTGAAGTCTTGAGGCAGCGTTTTCAGCCGGTTGAACCCCATCTGCAGGGATTTGAGATTAGGCAGGTCGTAAAGCTCCTGTGGAAATGTCAAGAAGTAGTTGCTCTCCAGCCAGAAGCACCTTAAATTCTTCAGGTTTGTGAACTCAGGCGGTAGGCTCATCAGTCGGTTGCTACCCAGGTAGAGATGGGTGAGGTTGGTGAGTTCACACACAGCCGAGGGAACGTCTTCCAACTTGTTGAAGTCCAGAGCGAGCGTTCGCAAACCCTGCAGCTGGGACATGCTGTTAGGAACAGTGCGAACTCTGTTTCCGCAAACGTACAGCTTTTCCAGGTGCAGCAGCTCGCAAACCCGCGCAGGTAACCGCTTGAATTTACGGTAGCTCAGGTCCAACACAGGATCCCCACTCTCCAACAGCTCTTCGACCCCCAAGGGAAGCTCTTCCTCTTCCTCCTCCATGACTTCCTTCTCCTTTTCCTTGTCCTCTTCCTCCTCACCATCTTTAGGACCTGACTCGTCCTCTTCCCCCTCATCCTTCCTGGAAGAGTTGCCCATGCTGTGCAAAGCAGACCCTGACTCTGATGTGAGTCAGGGCAGAGTCATTTGATAAGGCTGCATCTGTGACAAGTCGACTCTCTCCTTGGAAGCTACTGTTGTTTCATATTTAAAACCACAGGCCGCAAACCGTCTCATGGCTCGGACCAGTTAATACATCTGTAGGGATGCAACAGCATTTCCTAAATGTCCCTGTTTCCACTTCTTTATCAGGAAATTATCAGCAGGTTTAATCTTGCAAAAAAATAACATAATAATAATAATTAATGGATGAGGGAGCAGTATAATAATATTAGAGTTGCAAAAAGCTTGACCTAATATGTTGTTTGTAGCCTTACCATTGTCTCTTTAACATCGAAGTGAGGTGACCGGGAATATCCTCCAGAATACAAAAGAGTCTTTGCTTCTTAACTTGTCTGCAGCTGTCTGTGGATAAACCCAGAGTTTGGTGATGACCTGGCCAGCAGAAAAGTAAGGGAAAAAAGGCATACAGAGGTCCATGTAAGAGTTAATGCAGCTGCTCCCTATTACAGGCCGAGCTCTCACCGGCGGTAACTATAATCAGCGCTGCGAAAGAAATTGCATGTTAGAAAATAACAGCGCAGTCAGTGAGTGACTGACGCACAGTTCCTGACACTGCCCGCTCCTCTCCATCAGTAAGGAGCATTCAGCCGAAGCCTCCCTCCCTCTGTAACACGAACAGGGGACATCCACATCACATGGTCACTCTGTGAGTGAGAAGAGTGTAAGGGCATTACAGTACTTTTAAAACTTTTCAAAGTTTGTTTAAGGACCTAATATTATTATTATTGTTGTTGTTGTTGTTGTTGATATTTAACTAAGTCATTACTCCTTTTAAAGTTACTTTAATTTTGATCTGCATTAGTCGGTCGTGCATCTTTGGATATAATATGCCTACATACATAAGAAATGGGTTTCTTTCCAGAAGGGACATGTAAGGAAAATGAAATAAACTTGGTTTTGTTAGTTAAAATATAGATTCATTCACATAGTTGTTTTTTATTTATTTTTTATTATCGTTCTCAGTTTCACATTTCTTTAATTCTAAATATGCTAGTGTGTACACTATTTTTCTCAATCTGTATATTTGCCCTTACATTAAAGGCTCTTGTTCCTATTTTCTTTGTTATGATTATTTGTTCTAATTGTGCTTACTCCTGGAACACCTATAGTCTTAACACAGATGGACAATAAAGCATTTTTTTTCTAAGTTGGGATCAACTGTACTTAAAATTCCAGCCAAAGATATTTACATTTACCTTTGAAAGGCCATTAAATATTTGTTTTTCCACTGACAGTGAAGTAATACATCTGTATCAAATGGGGTAAAACCTTTGAATGTATTTCAAGGTAACAACTCAGACATGCTGCTTGCTTGTGTGACTTTAAGGAAAAATTCTATGAACTCCACTAAGATCTCAGGAAGACAACATTGAACATATTCTGTAAGCTCTGCTACCTCTGCACTGGCTCGATGATTGAGATTATTTGAGTTTCAAATACTAAGTTATTTCCACTTAGTTTTTCTGTTTCTAAAAGTCCTTAAATTCCCTCACGTCTTCCTTTTTTTTCTTTTTTCTAATCTTCTCATTTAAAGTAAACTCTCAACTTTATAAGCCTAATGTTGCAGTTTGAGGTAAAAAACGGTTTCCTGCCAGCATGTTTTGGTGTGCTTTTAAAAATGTACCTTTGCACAGACATGTCCTGTGGATTTCGTAAAGTCGTGGACCTCTGAAAAATTAAGCATGTAGGAGCCTTAAGTCTGGTCCAGATATATACCTACCAGGTAAAAGATTCATATTCGTCTGTTTAAACAGTCATATGCAAGGACAATAAGCCTTTCATGGCAGATGGCTGCTTGTACTGAGCCAGTGTTCTTCCTGTTATAGGGGAGTTTTACCTCTCCACTGTCGCTACATGCATGCTCAGTATGAGGGATTTCTGTAAAGTCAACAATAAATGCAAGTCATTGTTTCGGCTGGCTGATCCCGGCGGATTGAATGCTGCAAGTCAATGACTCGATGCAATCTGCTGGGTTTCCTTACATTGGAAACCTTTTGAACTGCTTTATTTGTGATGTATTTATGATTTGAATGGGAGGATTTTATTTAAAAAAATTTCGTAAACTACTTCAAGACTCTATGTGTTGTAAATTGGAGTTATATAAATAAACAGATTCTTGATTCTTGATCTTAATATCCAGCCATAATACCATTTAGGAAGGAGAAGAGCTCTGTGTGCCCCTCTGTTTGGAGTATAATGTTTATATCAACTCTATATGCTGAAGTCGTTTCTGTGAAGATGCTAACTTAATCAAATGTTCCAAAGTAAATTGAGGTTTCTTTTAAGTCAATCTTTCACTGAATCTATCAGTTGTAGGACAGCAAGTTTTCTTTGGGTCTTCCTTAATTTAGAAGAGATGAAAAACCTAAAGAAAGCTGCTGGAGTCCGATGTTTTGGGCTTCTGTCAGCTTGATGACTCATAGCTTGAAGATAATTCTGTCTGATATGCTGAAGAGCAAAAGAGCTGATCTGCAAATTTTGGTTTGTGCATTAAAGTGACCCTGAAATGACATGATGGAGTGGAAGCAACAGAGAGGCAAGCAGACAGACAGCTGCCGAGATTAATGTGTTTTGGAAAATCTGTATGGTAATAAAGGAAAACATTTGGGAAGAAGAAAATAAACAAAATATTGGGTTTGTAAGGCCTAAATTTATATAAACTAACAAAGTTATATATTTTTAATTTGGATTATATTTTATTTATGAATTATTGGATGATGAGAGGAATAGTGTAGTTCTGTAAGAGTCACAGCTGCTGTGCAGATTTGGGTTAAGAAGGAATGAGAGCTTTGTGATGAAAGTGACTCGTTGGAATTTAGTGGTAGCTATAAAAAAGAGTAAAAAAACAACAACAAAAAACAAAGAAAAATTATTCAACACACCCTTTAAACTTTCTTGCATTTGTTGTAAAAATGTGCCTCCTTGTTGTCACTATGACAGCAAACCAAGCACGAAATTGATTGGACCCTAAAATAAATGATTTTCTTGACAAACTAAGGTACATAATGAATTTTTGAATTCAAATGTGTCATGATCTGTGTTTTTGGTTTGTTTAGTTTACTATAGTTGATTGTTTTATCATTATTATCTTTACTATTTGTTATTTTCTATCTGGGGAAGTTTTAGTTTGTGCTCTCTAGTTTACCCTTGCTCTATCTCCTTCGTGTGTGTGTGTGTGTGTGTGTGT
>JAVLVB010001067.1:2316893-2328510 GCA_032876305.1 Orestias chungarensis | reverse complement strand
ACAAACTAAGGTACATAATGAATTTTTGAATTCAAATGTGTCATGATCTGTGTTTTTGGTTTGTTTAGTTTACTATAGTTGATTGTTTTATCATTATTATCTTTACTATTTGTTATTTTCTATCTGGGGAAGTTTTAGTTTGTGCTCTCTAGTTTACCCTTGCTCTATCTCCTTCGTGTGTGTGTGTGTGTGTGTGTGTGTGTGTGTGTGTGTGTGTGTGTGTGTGTGTGTGTGTGTGTGTGTGTGTGTGTGTGTGTGTGTGTGTGTGTGTGTGTGTGTGTGTGTGTGTGTGTGTGTGTGTGTGTGTGTGTGTGTGTGTGTGTGTGTGTGTGTGTGTGTGTGTGTGTGTGTGTGTGTCTTCACTCATTATCATTCACAGCTGTTTCCAATCATCCGTTTATCTCCTCCACTGCTCCACCTCCTGCTTCACAGTATTTAAGCCCTTCTCATTCATTCCTTCACTGCTGGATCGTCTGCTTCCCTCTTTGTCTCTCTGCGCTTTCTCCTGCTAGTTCCTCCACGTCTCCCAGTAAGCGAGCAAGAGGGGAACTCTTGCTCGCTGATTCTTTGTCCTGGTTCTTCGCCATCTTTATTCTCCCTTGGTCCCGTCCTGGTATTTAATTTGGTTTTTGTTTTCCTGTTGTCTCCGGTTTCCCGTGCTTCCTCTCCATCCTTTTCTTATTTAGTTTATTTCCTTCCTTGTGGTTATTATTCTTATTGTTGTTATTTTGTCTGTTAGTTTATTTCCCCTTCCCGTGTTCTTATGCTGGTTTGTTCATTTCGATTATTTAATTTATTCACAACTGTAGTCCCCGCATCTCGCTTCAGTTTTGTTTAGGTTTGTAGTCCCCACGTCCTGCCTCCGTTCTCTGTTTTGTTTACGTTCCATTTTCGTGTTCCGTTTCCGCTTTGCCGTTGCTCCCGTTTATGTTCATTATTCTTCCACTAAATAAATTATTTATTCCCGCAATTCCACCTCTGTTCGAGTCATAGATCGCAACATTCTCACAAAATGAATTTCAAAAATATGTTTACTTTTAAAATAGGTGTATTCAGAACTCCAGGGCAAACTGTTTTTTTTTTTGTTTTTTTTTTTGAATTGTGCTGTGAAAATAAAGTTGATTGTTTTAATAAAATTCCACCATCACATATAAAAGACTGTTTATTGAAAATGTTTTCCATAGTCTTGTTAAAGTCAAGTCATAGGATTTAGGTCTCGAGCCTGGGATGAAAAAAAGACAATTAACATAAGTTTGGGCAATCTAAAATGTTTATGTACTCACATTTTGATTTCCAGCAAGTCCCAGTTAAAATCACTTTCCAAGTCACTCACACAGGCTCATTTTCTGTTTAAAATGTTCAGGTATTTCATTGGATTTGTGAAGATGTACCATTTTAAAAGGTTTCCAAGGCTTCAAATAAGTTTCAAATAAGCTCTTCAATAACCAATAGTGATTGATCATGGTACATTGTAAAAAATATTTTTCAACAAAGCACCCGCAAGATCTGTTTCCTACCTAACCGCAAAATTTTTAAGGAATTTGTTTTGGCGTAGCTGGTGCATAAACAAATGTCTAAAATATGGATGTGGAAAAATGAGGATCAAGGATTACTTATATAACTATATATGTATGTATATGTTGAAGTAAATGAAAAAAGAAAGAGCAGTACAACATCTGACAAAAGCAAATGCTTTGGGTCAAAAATGATTGACTTTGGTCAGGCCGTTTTTGCAAGTAGATGTCATCAAGTGGTTGTTATGGAGCCGTAGTGACCAAAGATCTCAGTCTTTATTGAAATCTGCTAACATTGGGGGTTGAATTTTTTTTTAACCCCTTTCTTACTATGTGACTATGGGTTGTCCCAGGATATATATGGGTAATTGTCTAACCTACCAACCAGTGGCTGAAAGGAAATATATTTTTGTGTTAAATAATCTGACCCTAGAACAAAAGGGAAATCAGAATTATGTCATCAAAAACTTCCAAGCATCATTGTTTACTCAAAGGTAAAGGTAAACTACACAGATTGTTCAGTTACATTCGTTTAGAAAAAAACTGGTAAGGGGTCCCAAAGAACATTTCTTCACCTATGGAATAAACACATTCAAATTTAAACTTATACAAAATACATTTTCCCCATCTTATGTTTTACCTTGTTGGTTTACAGTTGCCTAAATAAACATTCACTTATTTATTTAAATACCTATTTTACTTTATTAAAGATGTAGTTTTTGTAATATAAATCCATTGATTTTCAGACTAGCATCTGGGGAGCTCTGACAACTGGTCCCAGACTTTCCTGATGTGTCTTGAGTCATTGCTGAGCCGTTTTTGTGAACCCAAACATGTAGGCGTCAAAGTAACACCCACGGCAATATCACAAACGCTGCACTGTTAAATGATTAAGAGTGTTACTCAATTTCTCCACGCTTACAGTAACTGCTCATGAGTGTTCGTGAAAAAAAATATTTTTTAGAAACTGATCTACTAAGCTTATCAGGGCAAAGGTTTGTGTTTTAAGGGGATGTTAGTATTTCTAAAGTGGAACGCTGACTGTACAAAAAGTTACAAAGTCGACTTGTAAAAACAAAGAGAAACAGTGATGTACCTTAAATATTAAAGGGGAAATTATTGCACTTTACACACTGAATGTACGTATGAAACACTAGCCTTTTGTACCTGGATTTTTAAAGTAGATGCATATTTTTAAAGCCCACTTTGAAATAAAACTACTAATCAGTTTCATTCATCCTTATGTTTTCTTTACCTAGGTTTATTTATTTTTTATATAAAGTGTGCATATTTTACATATAAATTTAACTGGATGCAATACTTTAAGCTACACCCCAAAACACAACTCAATTTAAAAATCAATCCAATTAAAGAAACAAAAGAAATGAGGGGGGAAAAAAACAATGCACTGAACCGAATAAATACTGATTAAAAGAAAATAGGAAAATAAAAAGTAAAAGAGATTCAAATTACATTTAGAAAAGGTGAAACGTAAGTTTGATCTCCAAATGACCAGAAGACAATAGCATCAGGAAGAGGAGGCACCTGATAGCATCTGTTCACTGATCTCTGAGAATACATGGGAGAGATCCTGAACCTCTTTCCCAGGATCACGTATTTGTCCCGGTAAGATCCAGAGGAGCAGCTCTGCGAGCCTATCAGTCTCCAGCGGCCCGGTTCCTGAGAACTGCCTGCGGATTGGCCAGAAATACTCGAATGATCCGCACGAAGTTCGCGCAGCCGGAGGGGGTGAATGAGACGATGAGCGCAGCCTATGAGGATAGAAAGCTGGAGGATGGGGGTTTTTTCTATGATGCCTGCCGTTAGAAATGGATCCGTGCTGAGTGGGAGCAAATCATTTGAACTGGTCTGGTGATGAGACCGAACCTCAGAGAGAGTTACCTCACCCAGATCTGATTAATACCTTCTTCAGGGGTCTGTAAGTTTTAGTTTTGCTTTCAGTGTTGCTGAATGATAGCTGAGAAATTTGTTCATTTTTTAACCCTTTAATATAAAGTGTTGCATTAAAAGTTTTCAAATTATTTTTATATTTTGAAGGACACAATCAGGAATTCATCATCATGAGGATGTTACTCCTCTGTTGGTTTAATTAACCTGCATCTCAGTGAGTTGCATCTTTCTCCCCTCCAGGTGTGTTGGTTGCAAACTGGTCCTTTCTGAGCGTCAGTTGAGTCTGAGGAGCATTCACAGTCAGAATGGGAGGTGGAGGACAGCAGAATGGGCCTGCAGAGCCAAGCAGCGGGAAGGCTGCAGGTGTCTACACCTGGGAGGAGGTGCAGAAGCACAGCAGCAGGAATGACCAGTGGCTGGTGGTCAACCGAAAGGTTTATAACATCACCCAGTGGGCCAAAAGGCATCCGGGAGGGTTTCGGATCATCAGCCACTATGCTGGAGAGGATGCAACGGTAACATTTCTAAAAAAAATTTTTTTAAACCTAATGTCATTGCATGCATTCAAAGCGATTTACATTAGTTCTCAGGCTGCATAGCAAAAGTTACTAAAGTTAATTATTGAATTTCCTAATACAAGCAAATTTTAACTTGCAAGTCTTTGAAGGCCTTGCACAATCCATGTTCCTTTAACCTTTACTGACATGTCAAGATCTAAAGAAAACGCACGGACATATTAGCCATCATATTTAAAATTTTGCTGTTGAGGAGCTTTAGCCTTTTTTCGGTTTGCTCTTGACTTTGAGACATTTTTATAAAGCATGGCTTGAATCCTGCCAAGTTTTAGCTACATACACCTGACTCTAAGCTGCAACTAAAAGGTACTTTCTAAGTCTGTTGGCTCCAAAACCAGCCCAAAGTATCACCACCCCACTACTATGCTCGCCTGCTTATATGATGTGTTTGTTCTGATCTGCTTTATTTTGGTTTTCATCCAAATACATTAAGGTTAATCAGGCATCAACATCTAAAGTTGGGCCATATTTTTTGGGAAGATTTGACTATTGACTGTTATTTACTCTTGTTTTGTAAAGACACTTTTAAATTTCTAAAATAGGGTTTATATTTTCCCACGTTTGCATGGCATAACTATACATTGCATCTAAATACTCATCTAAAACCACTAACCCTGGCTTCGTCTTTCATGAGCTGGCTGCTCCACAATGTCTCGTCAATTTGAAAGAAACATGCTTGCCTTAGTAACCCCCACATGGCTTCTGCAGTTTGGCTTTGTTTTCTGTTGAATAAATAATTAGACGGTGTAATATGTCACGTCCTGTTTACCCAAGGTTTGGCTGACCTCATTAAAAACAGTTTGGAACGTCTATATACAAATCCTATTTTGGGCTTATGCTTCCCTATTAAATCAGGTCCTATTTCGAACAATTGAGCCATTTTAACATGATATTTTAGATAATTAGTTAAAAGGGAAAATGTATTGTTGAGAAATGCATTTATAGATATGCAACATATAAATTCAGATTAAATCAACTAAAATATCTTTATAGCCGTACTTTCTTTTTACTTATTTTTTTAAATCAATGCAGCTGTTTTATTGGTGATAAAATTGCCATGTATGACGTTTACATTAATTTGTTGCTCATCTTACATACACAGCCATCATATCAAATTGGAACATGATTAAAAAACCATAATTGGCCAAGTTTTTAATAAAAAAAAAGGGAAAACTCAGTTTTGTTGATGTATTAAATACAAAGTAATTGTTATCATGGCCCACACAAATCTAGAGGAGACTGCTGACTTAGCAGTTGTCCAGTGGAAGCTTTTTTTCTCAGAGTAATGCTATAAAAAAAAAAAAAAGTGAAATTCAGTGAAAGGTAAAGTGTGGTAGAAAAAAAAGTTTACGAACAATAGTAAAACTACAGCCTTGAAAAGATTGTGAAGGAAAGCTTAATTCAAGAGTATGGGTAAACTGTGACTGTACTCAATGTTTCAGGAACCACCATATCCAATACATCGACTTAAGTATCTCATTTTTGTTGTAAAAGCAACTGGACTGATCCAAAGTACTCCTTTCAGATCAAAATGAATGTTTCATGTTGCTTAGAAATCAAGGTCGGGAAGAAAAGGGTCCAAGTTGTTTGAGATCTAATCTGAAGGGTTCAAGTCACTTGTGATTTGAGGTGCAATGTCATCTGCAGGTGTTGGTCCGTGTTCTTTATCAAGTCCAAAGTCAGAGCAGTTGTCTCCAAAGAAATATTACAACACCTCATGCTTCCCTGAGCTGACATGTTTTACTGGATTATTGACTAAAACTAAACCTCATAGAGGAGCTGTGGGGACGTGTCAAGAAGAGCAGCATGATGATCCATCAATGCAGATGATCTGAAGGTTGTATTTAAAACAAACTGGGCTAAGGGAGGTTTACATTGATTTCATCCATTTTATTTTGTATTTTTTGCTTGTTTTACAGGAGGCTTTCACTGCTTTTCATCCAGATCTGAAGTTTGTGCAGAAGTTTCTGAAGCCTATAGTGGTTGGAGAGCTTGCAGCGACAGAGCCAAGTCAGGATGGGAAAAAAAAGGTTTGTCTTTACAGTCAAATCTGATTCTCATTAATTTCTTCATTCCTCATTTTGTTTACCAACCTTTTTTTTTTTTACTGGAAACTGAAAAATGTTTTTTTATATATAATATTTTTATGGCAAACTACACTTTACTCCAACATACTACAACGAAACATACTGTTACTTCTTAGTCTTACATTTTCGGCTTTAAAGGAGGGTTTTATTCTCTTCTTCCAGGCAGAAATAATACAGGATTTGGAGTCTCTACGAGTGGAGGTGGAAAAAGAAGGTCTTTTTTGGACTAAGCCTTTATTCTTCTGCCTCCATCTTGGTCACATCCTGCTGCTGGAGGCCTTGTCCTGGCTGATGGTCTCATGCTGGGGGACAAGCTGGACGATGACCCTACTGATTGCAGTGATGCTCGCGACATCTCAAGTAATTTAAGCGTGCATACTTACTTTAATTTGTTGATGTTCAGAAACTCATTTCACAATGCTCGTTTGCCTTCTTCTATCCAGGCACAGGCTGGATGGCTGCAGCATGACTTCGGTCACCTTTCTGTCTTCAAGAAGTCAAAGTGGAATCACTTGGTGCACAAGTTTGTCATCGGACATTTAAAGGTTAACTCCGTGGATGTCCTCTCTTGGCTTGAACAAACTCTGCACAGATATTGACAGACAGTTTTCATAGGGAGCTTCAGCCAACTGGTGGAACCACAGGCATTTCCAGCATCACGCCAAACCAAACATCTTGAAGAAAGATCCTGATGTCAACATGTTGGATGCATTTGTACTGGGACGTACTCAACCAGTGGAGGTAAGTTGCTGAAAAGAAAATATGTTTCAAATCATACAAACCGCAATAAAGTCGCTCACCCATTTCTGTCCTTCCCTCTGTCACAGTACGGCATTAAAAAGATCAAAAACATGCCCTACAATCACCAGCACAAGTATTTCTTTCTTGGTATGCTTTTTGGCACTCATTAAAACCTGATTAGAAATGTGGAATAACTTTCTTATGAATTGCTAATATTTCTTTTGCAGTGGGCCCTCCGCTGCTTATACCGATTTATTTTCACATGCAGATAATGAGCACCATGATTACTCGCCGTGACTGGGTGGTAAGGTGCCAGACACTATGTGATGCAGAAGACGTTTCACGAGTTTCACAACATAAACTTGTTTAAAGAAACGCCTGCTTTTGTTTTAAAGGATCTGGCTTGGTCCTTGTCATACTACTGTCGCTACTTCTACTGTTACACCCCTCTTTATGGCTTTCTTGGTGCATTGGCACTCATGACATTTGTCAGGTAATTATTCTGAAGATATTGGAAAAAAACAACAACACTTGTTTCATGTTTGTATTCCGTTGATTACCATAGAAACAAGGCTTTCATAGGGCATCATTTTAATTTTGTCCCATTTATGACTGACATGTAATACCATCATTTTTAAAGTGTGTTTTATCTCTTTATACTATACTAAGCAGGCATTGTTAAAGGATTACTTATTTTATACCTTCTACCCACATCATCTAACATCATGTTTTGTTATTTTGGCTTTTTTTTTTAAAAGGTTTTTAGAGAGTCACTGGTTTGTGTGGGTTACTCAAATGAATCACATACCAATGGAGATTGAATATGAGAAGAATCAAGACTGGCTGACCATGCAGGTACCTGACTTAATAAAAGAGAAAACATAACGGTAATTAAAAAAGATTTTATTCTGCTGATGTAGCTCGTCTATAAGACCCAAACTCCCTGAACAATTTTGTGCACACAATGTTTCTAACAGCTTCAAACACAGGATAGAGAATCTTTTTAATAATACAAAGCAAGAGTCTCTGTGGCCTAATTTGCAGAAGAAAAAAAACTAAATTTATACTTCATTTACAATTAATTAAGTGCTTTGAATATAACCTTTTCTGCAGTGCTATTGAACTGTATTTCTTTTTTTGGTGCAATCTTGGCAGCGGGTAATAAACCTAATCTAACCAGATTAAAATGGGAAAGTCTTGATAAAGAATAGATATTGTGGGATAATAAACGTCTCACAAGTCTGACCTCAAGGTTAATACATGGCCACCGAAATCTACTCTGGGTTCAAAGACTTTGCATCCTAAATATTGGCTTAGTTCAGGTGCATTTATTTTACAATGCTATGATCTTTTTCAGTTACAGGCCACATGTAACATTGAGCAGTCCCTGTTCAACGACTGGTTTAGCGGACATCTCAACTTCCAAATCGAACACCAGTAAGTCACACATTTAAAAGAACCAACAAGTGAGACTGAAGTATTTTTCAAACACACTTCTCCTGCAGCACGTTGTCAGATTTCTCTCTGAGACTACAAATGAAAGAAACCTGTTTTAAAGATGGAGGACCAAAAGATTTAAAAGAGAGTTGAGGAAGGTCTCAATAAATAAAAAAACAAATGCTGCTAACGTAAACAATTGTGATGCTTAGAAGAAACTTTGTTGATTTTGTGTTTTAAGTCATTTTTATTTGACTTTTAGAATTAGTAAAATGAATATGAATATTTATAAATTATGTTGATAAGCATTGTTAGGAAAGATTCTCTAATCTGCTCGTTGGTATTGCAATAAAAGAGAGTGGGGCATCAGGTATGTAAAAATGAACATAGTAATAATATTTTTTCCCCCTTTAGCCTGTTTCCCATGATGCCCCGCCACAACTACCACCAGGTGGCCCAGCGGGTCAGAGCGTTATGTGAGAAGCATGGAGTCCCTTATGAAATGAAGTCTCTGTGGCGAGGAATGGCTGATGTTGTCAGGTAATGATTCACAAGCAGGTGTAAAAATACATATTTCCCTATTAAATATGAATATTGTGAGAACAAACATAAAAATATATATATATTCTGATTCAAAATGTGCAAACTGCTAAACTTTTGTCCCCTTTGTTTCCTTCTCTTTTCTTAGTTCATTGAAAACTTCGGGGGAACTCTGGCTTGACGCATATCTTCATAAGTGATGAACTATATAAAAATGAAGCGAGATTTTTCTCTATCTTGCATAACAAGCCGATTGTATCTGTGTTGGTGAGAATCCGGGTATACCTCTGGTTTGTTGGTGTTAAAATTAGAGATGCTATATTTGTAGGGTAGGAAACAATTTTTTGATTAACAGTAGTGTAATATTGTAAGTGAACCTTACTGTAAATAATTGTGTTTTCTTATGACAAGCATTATGAGAATAAGACATTTTAATGCTGATAAACATAAATGTTATAAGAATCTTTATGTGTCAAACTCTTTAATGTAACTTTGTTCATCAAATAAAAAAATACTCAGCAATTCATGTAACTTATTTTTCTATTTAGGTATTTACAAAGAAAGTTTCCTCTCTTATTTTTCTCTTTGTTTTTCCACACATATGCACAATGGCTTGAAAAGTATTCATACCTCTTGAACGTGCTCATATGTTTTCTCACATTACAATCACAAACAAATAAATTTCATAGAAATTTTGTGTGACGAATCAACACAAAGAGGCATACAGTTGTAAAGAGGAAAGAAAATTATAAATTATTATTATTATTTATTTATTTTTACAAATAAAAACTGAAAGGTGTGGTGTGTGCAAAAGTATTCAGATCCCCTTAGCCTGTTTGTGGAACCATCATTTGGTGCAATTATAGCTGCAAGTCTTTTCAGGGTTTATCTCTACCAGCTTTGCATCAAGTGTCTGGAATGTTTGCCAATGTTTCTTCCCAAAACAGCTCAAGCTTAGTCAGATTAGATGGAGAATGTTTGTACTGTATGCAGCAGTTTTTAGATCTTGCCACAGATTCTCAATTGGGTGTGGGCCTGGACTTTGACTGGACCATTCAAACACATCAACATGTTTTGTTTTAAACCATCCCATTGTATCCCTGGCTTTATGTCTAGAGGCAATGTTGTGCTAGAAGTTAAACGTTGCCCTGTTCTCAAGTCTTTCGTAGACACCATCAAGTTTTTTTTTTCCCAAGATGACCCTGTATGGGGCTCCATTCCTCTTCCCATCAGCCATGACCAGCTTCGCTGTCACTGCTAAGGAGAGACACATCCAGGGCATGAGGCTGCCACCCCTATACTTGACGGTGGGCAAAGTGTGTTTAGGGGGATGTGCAGTGTAAGTTCTCTGCAACATTTAGTAGATTTCATTCTCCCACAAGAGTTAAATTTTTGTCTTGCACTGCATCCAGCGGTTTTCTGAGTCCCTAACATGGTTTCTGGCAAACTGGAATCAGGAATTCTCATGGTTTTCTTTTAAAAATTGCTTCAGCCTTCCCTAAAGACCACATTTGTGCAGTGCACGACTAATATTTGTGTCCCTGACCCCTGGATCTCTGCATTTCGTACAGTCCCAATGGCCCCTAAGTTTATGGAGGTAGTCTTCTCTTGGTTGGTTTACAGTTGTGCTCTTTTCATTTGATTGGCTAAACAATGCTTTATAAGTTGTTAAAAGCTTGGGAAATCTCTATGTAGCCAAAGCATGGTTAAAACTTTGGGCAACTATATATATTTATATATATGAAAAAGATAAAGATATAAGAGGTTGATATGGATCAGGAAAACAACTTTCGGTTTACTAATATTATTCTACATTCACGTCTGTACAGAGGGGATCCAGCTTGTATGAAAGTCAGCTGTTGGTTGAATTGTACAGATTTCAGCTCACAAAATGTATAAAACCCTGCAGTATCAGAAATAGGTCAGCCCTTCTTGCATTTGTTTTTAGTTTCTAGTTTTTTTTTTGCTCATTTTATGTTCATCTGTGTCGCCTAGGAAAGTATGTGCTAGAGAAAAACTTGTGGTCACTGAATCAACAAAAAAATCTCTGCATGAGAAAATAAATACATAATTAAATAAAAGAGAAACAGTTTTCAATAAATAAAATATTTTAATGCACTAAATCAATCAATCAAATAAAAAAATACTTTATTTATTCCAAAATGGAAATTAAATTAAATAAGCACTTTGTAATAATAATTTAATATTTATTCCCTAAATAAAACTAAGGTACTATATTCAATATTTAATTATTGATTTTTCAACTTTTTTTTTTTTTTTCAATTTATTTATTTTTTGCTTTTTTCATTGCCTCCATCCTTGCCCCCTTGGTACCTTCGGCCCATACCCACCACTGAGAGGGTTCCCTTCTTTTCATCCATTAGATAACTACATGTACTATACATGTGTTCTCACCAGCGCAGAGCTTGTTTAGCGTGAGTAAATATACATTCAAACTGAGGTGAATAACAGTGAATTTAACAACAGGAACAGTATTAAGTCCGGCAGAAAACTGGTCTGGTCTGGAAATTACTCTTGCTAAAGATTCTGCGCAAAACCCCTCCAGTGATATTTGTTATGACAGAATAAATTGCAGTAGCAATTATGATGAAGGGTTACCTTCATAAATAACATCCATTCAGATAATTTATTAACATTAAAGAAACAAAACATTGAAACGTAATAAGAGGACTTGGGTGCATTACATTTTGTTTCAAAAACTGTATTTTATGGCTTGCTAAAACACTGACCAGAATCAAGAAGAAGAATCAAGAATCAGTTTATTTATATAGCGCCAATTTACAACAGGTGT